>PVJH01034981.1:0-20109 GCA_004026705.1 Nesogale talazaci
AAAAAAAAAAGATAATTTATCAAGGGTTCATGAAGGGAAAAAATGAGGATCTTATACCAAGGGCTCAAATAGAAGAAAAATGTTTCAAAAATGATGATGGCAACATATGCACAAATGTGCTTGACACAGTGGATGGATGTGTGAATTGTGATAGGAGCTGTAAGGGCCCCCAATAAAATGATTTTAAAAGACTGCCTTCGTTCATTAAGTTTTAGTGTCGGAGACCCTATGAAACAGCTCTGTCCTGTGCTGTAATGTCACCACCAGTAGGACCAGACTCCCTGGCAAGGAGTTTTGTGATGTAAACACATGTAGCCAGCCTATTTGTCAGAAGAGAATGGTGCTCACTAGAATTTTCAATGACTGACTTTGTGCAAGTTAATCACCAGTGCCTCTGGACACACTAGGCTCCAACCATTTGGCTAGCAGCCAAGTGTAGAACCATTTCTATCAGTCCATTTCCACTTTCAGGTGTTAATGTAGAAAAAATGTCAAAGTTTGTCCCGCCCATCTAAGACACTGCCGAGTAAATGAAAATTAAAACAAACAAACAAACAAACAAACAAACATCAGTATGTAGACAAAAATATATTTGTTACTTCCCCTTAAGAAGATCATGTAAGGAGAAAAATGCTCTTGTTATTTGATGCTTGTTCTTGTTGTGGGAGTTAGAGGTATTTTTAAATGTGCCACACTTTAAAACATTACATTTAGAGATCAATCATTCCAAAGTGGCAGAAAATATTAGGGTATTTTCAGTATAAAAGTACATTTTCTATCATCTACTTCGTTTAAATCATTCTAGTGGTTTCCACTATGAAGTCTCTGGAAGTGGTCAGGATTACATTCTCACACATTCTCCTTCATGTCCACATATCAAAACCATGTAATTCTTCCACTCTGTTGGTTTGTCTCCCACCCTCCATGAAGCTAGTACTTTAATGACAACACTCCTGCTGCAGCAGTATCTTATCTCAGATTTAAATACCTTATGCAAGGTGGATCAACTATTTTTTTAAAAAAGGGGAAGATGGCATAGTCCTTCAATGAAATCCCACTTATACAGTACCAACTCTGATTCCCGTTGGAAGCGGCTTTTTTTCTCTTTCTCTGGTGCTTCCTCTGTGGTCTCTCTTCAAGGGCATCAATTCCACCCTGACTCACAGCAGCCTGCAGGACAGGGTAGGACTGTCTCTGAGGATTTCTAAGACTCTAACTCTTTATAGGTGTCGAAAGCTTCATCTTTTTCCAGTGGAGTGGCGTTTGAACTGCTGGCCCTGCAGCTAGCAGCCCAATGTACACTATGCCACCCACACTTGACTCTGGAGCAGTGAGTTTGTGGTGTTACGGATAGGTGTCAACTGTGGAGTAGCTGAGCTGAAATATTGTCTAGTTCTATGAACCAAACAACTGTCAGGAGACAGAAAGTCCTAGCTGGACCCCCACCCTCAAAACAATTGGTAAATGCCACTCTTCCACAAATACAGGAAAACAAGACCATTGTTCTCAATTTATATACTGTTTAAGATCACTAGGGAATTGTCTTTTACTTTAAAATAAGAGAAGTTTTTACATGTTCTTATTATTAAAAAAACTATTTTGAAAATTTTGATTAAATAGTCTTATTAGGGACTCTAAATCTCCTATTACAATCCATACAATCATCCCTTGTGTCAAGCACTTTTGATGATGCTGCCCATCATCATTTTCAAAGCATTTTCTTTCTACTTGGGCCCTTGATATCAGGTCCTCACTTCACCCTCCTCCCTCTCCCTCCCACCCTCTTTCATGAACCCTTGATGAGTCATAGATTGTTATTTTCATATGTCACATCATCCTCTGTTTCCCTTTACTGACTTTTTTGTTGTTTGTCCCTCTAGAAGGGAGTTGTATATTTATTCTCACGATCAATTCTCCCCCCACCATCCCTTAATCCTCATGGTATCTCTATTCTCATTGTTGTCTCTGAGGGATTTATCTCTTCTGGATTCCTTGTGTTGCAGGCTCTTATCTGTAGCAGTGTGCATGCTCTGGTCTAATCCGATTTGTAAGGGAGGAGAAAAGTGTGTTTCTTCAGTGCTATACCGCACCCTGACTGGCTCATGTATGTATTCCTTGTGACCATTCTGTGAGGGTATGTCATGGACTTTGGGTCTCCACTCCATGTTCCCCATCCCCCTTCCAATTCACATTGAGTTTGATAGAGTAGGTCTTTTCTCCATTCCAAATTCATAGTTTACATAGAGTTTATATGGTGTCTGTTTAAGCTATACATTCTATATTATAGTTCACACATTTTCAAAATCTGAGTAATAATGACAATAAACTATTTTAAATAATGTCTTTTCAAGTTCTTTTAGTATAAAAAGGTAAAAGAAGAAAATGATGTGATGAATGGTTCTGCAATGTAATCCTTGTAGTGAAAAAAAATTATTGCACAGATAAATGTTCGAGTCTTAAAATATATGTATAATGAAAAATTAAGTTCTCCCATTTTCATTTCTATCTTAATTAACTTTTCTTAAATATGACTAGGGTTAACTGATACATAGGAACCTTATGGGAATGAAGAGATAATATATGCTCATATGACAGTAAATACATATGTGCATTTGTGGATGAAACAAAAGGAATAATACATACATATACATACATATATACTTACATACACTGTATACATCTTCCTGGATTTTTATAAATTTATTTTTTGATAAACATATTTTGTAGATCTTTCTACACATATTACTTTAAAGGGTGTGTCAGTCACTGATCTTTGTCAATTTCAACAATAGCAGTGTAGGGGTGGAGTCTAGCCTGTCAATCTGGAGATAGCCAATGAGGCCTCTGTGTGCGCATGGCTTTCTCCTGAGAATTCTGGGAAGTCTCACAGTATTTCTCAGTTGGAGGTGAGAGACTAGACTCAGTCCCTAGGAAACATGCTACTGACAAGACAAGATGGCAGCACAGACCCTGAGTCCTAGAAACTGGAGGAGCTGGAGGAGAAGCCACAAGGGCTTACCCTGATGGAATCAAAGTTCCAGGGCTGGAGAAGCCACATAGAGATTCCTATAAGTGCTAAGATGCTTGGGAGGACAGGGAGACCCCTACCAAATGTTGAGATGCCTCTGTTGCCACGAGGTACTGCTGATGGCCCCTGAGCCCTGGAAATGAGGAGCCATGGGGAGACCCCTTTAGCACTGAAGTGCTTCTACTGCCACTGGACACAAAAGGCTGTACCCACTAGGCTGTGATTGTCCTGGTGTCATTTCAGTTGCTTTGTGAGTCAGAAGGAGACTTTATAGATTGGTATCGGACATATGGGCTAGTATCGGCCTTATGACTTTAGACTCGACTGGGTTGGGATGCTTTCTCAGTGTTCCATTCCTCTTGTATATAACCTTTCCCTTATATCCATATGCATGTTTATGAACTTGTTTCTATAGTCTAACTGGACTAACACAAAGGGCATCTTGCCATTGCACCCCAAATGAAACAAAACTCTAAGCTTACTGGCATCAAGTAATTTCTCACTGACGGTGATCCTATATAAACTATCTCAGACCAGTAGTTCTCAACCTTCCTAAGGCTGTGACCCTTTCATACAGTTCATGTTGGGGTGACCCCCAACCATAAAATTATTTTCATTGCTACCTCATAACTGTAATTTTGCTACTGTTATGAATTGGGCAACCCCTGTAAAAAGGTTGTGGGACCCAGAAAGTGGTCACAACCCACAGGTTGAGAATCTCTATTCTTAGACTGTAGTTCTTCCTGGGAGCAGAGCACCTTCAAACCACCAGCGCAAGTGACAGGTCTGAACTGTGACCTTCTCGTGACCAGTTCAATACTTACCAGACAACATCACCATAATTTTCCCCGACTGTGGATATTTGAAGGAGTCCAGATGCTGTGAACCTTTGTTTCTCCCACCAAATGACCCCCTTTTTTCCCTAAAAGATCTGGGTAAAAAGGTGGGAAAAGACACTGATTCAGTTATATGATTTAGCTGTGAATGGTAGTTAACAAGACAAATTGTGGTGAACGCCCTGGTTGGTATAAAATAAGCCACCTTAGCAGTAGGATGAGGGAATTTGACTAGCAGGAAGAGAAAGAGCCAGGCATAGAGTATATCTGGGGACCCTGAGATCCCTGTACATTGAAACTCTTTGGCCCAGAAGAAATATTTGACACCAGAGAAGTGGCAGAGAAGTAGCAGCAGAACCGGATATCAAGGCATGAAGCATCGTGGTAGACTTCCTGGGCTGCAGAAAAATAAAAATGGAGTGCTTTTAGGAATGAGGCTGGCTTGTGGAGTAGGTGCCTCTGGGCACTTACCTGGGTGCCCTGGGTTTGCTGATCCACAGAATTGGAGTTGATTGCCTTTGGGTGGGAACCCACAGCAGAATGAGATGCATAGGAGGAATTTGAGCTTTGAACCTTCACTACCTTCACAAACATGGAACCGATTCTGACTCATAGCAACACTGCAAGCATATATTAATAACCCTAAAAGAGCTTTGTATCATTGCCAGAACAGTACAGAAACCAGGCAAGAGGCTAGGGCCAGAGAGAAACCTATCTGCAGGCACAAGGGAGAAGAAAGTATCCTGAGTGAACAACTGCATCCAGGGCATTTCTCACTTGAATTGCAACCTGTTAGCAAGGGGTTCTGGTGGTGTAGTGGTTATCCATTGGCCTGTAATCCATAGAGTCAGCAGTTTGAAACCACTAGTTCCTCTGTGGAAGAAAGATCAGCTTTTCTGCTCCTTCAGAGAATTACAGTTTTGGAAATCCACAGGGGAAGTTCTCGGAGTTGACATCAGCTCAGCAACAGTGAATTTAACTTCCCTTCTCAGCCCTGTAGCTGTTCTGTATCATCCCTCTCATCCAGCCCAGACAGGGAAGTAAAGTGCCATGGGAGGGAGATTTTGTGTCAGATGCGGGTGAAAAGGGATGGAGGGTGGACACGCTTTTGATCTCCGCTTTGAATCAGTCAAACTCGGCAGTGGGAGGAGGTTAAATGTGCCCCCCCCCCCCCCCATTTCTTCAACTTCTAACTGTGAGATGGGTAGTTCAAACCTATTGGCTATTCTTTGGCAGATAGCTGAAGCTCTTTGCTCCCCTGAAGATTTACAGCCTTAGAAAGTCCGTAGAAGGCTGCAGTGAGTCAGCATGGATTCGAGGGCAGCGGGCTAGAGATCTTTGAAAGGAGTCCCTTTGATGTAGTGTGTTATGCATGGAGCTGCTGAAGGCAAGACAAGCAGTGGGAGCCCTCAGGTCAATCAGTGTGATAAAGATTTATGGGAGGTTTTCTACTCCCATAAATATTGACAGCCTCAGAAATCTATGTAATTCTGCTCTGAGTCAGAACTGATTCCATGTTTGTGAAGGCTGTGACTGTTCAGTGCTCCAGTTTTCCTTTCAGAGAGGGAGTCCTGGGTTTAACTTCAGGCTAAGGTATTTCATACAGTCACCGCCTGTCCATCAGTGGGTGCTTGTCTGCTACTATGATAGTGAACAGGTTTCACTGAGCTTCCAGAATTAGGAAAAAAAAGACTTGGGGACTTACTTCTGAGTATTGGTCAGTGAAAATCTTATAGATCCAAAGAACCAGCCAAGTGAGACATCAGCCAGAAGCATACCAGTTGGGGTAATTCTAGGTTTGTCAATAATATAAACCAAATCTGAAGGATGGGATGGTATCAGGGATGAACACCTAGTTTCCAGAAGGCTATGGATGACAGTGGAAGTCCCCAAATCCATTTTCAGAGTTTAACCCTCCAGTGAATCCCCTCCAGTTACATGTGATGGATTCGAATAGCCGTTACCAGACAGAAAACATTGCAAAATCAATTATGGCAGACATAGGTAGGCCAACATGTATCATCTTTGTATTTGATCTCCCTTTTGACCCATTTGAAAACTGTTTCAGTCAAAAAAAATTGATGAGGAAATTCACGTGAATCAAGGGCCTGGCGAATCTGCTCTGACCATGTACCAGGAATGTGAATAGCACTGCTAACATGCAGAATACTTTGGAAAGTGGGTTGTTGCAGATGCAGTGAGGTTCAAATTTAGCACCGTAATCACTTGATCTCCCTTGTGATCCATTTAAATTGGTTCCGGTTTTTAACCTTTAGTTTTCCTTTTCACTTGATTTTTCTAATGTTCTACTCTCTTATTCTTGTTAGTTTTCGGGTTTTTTTTTTTGTGGTCGGGGGCATCACTGCCCTCTGGTGGTGGGAGTAGGAGGCCCAGCTTTTGCTCCTGTGGAGCTGCTGAATTTTCATTTGTTTTAAAACTGTTTTTCTGTACATACAATCCAGGATAGGTAAATCTACAGAGACAGTTACTAGATTAATGAGTCCTTGGGTTGTAGCAGGGGAAGTTAAGGTGAAATAAATGGGGAGCTAATATCAGTAAGTACAAGAATGAAGAAAATGTTGCACAAGTGGTTGTGGAGATGATTGTACAACTCTTCTGGATGTGACTGAACTATTGAATGGTATGATATGTGAACTATATATCAGTTAAACTGCTAGGGGGAAAAAACCTCATGGATCAAATAGTCTTTTTCACAACAGATCATGAGACTGGTGCGGGACTGGGCAGCTTTTCACTTGCTTGTGTTTGAGATCACCATACGATTAGTGGAGAGTAGTTAACAAAAATAGTGAAAATAGTCCCCGTTTTCTGTTCTCAAGGTGTTTTCATTAATAAGCTCGTAGAAATTTTGCCAGTATATCGAAATGAATACACATCTAACTATAGACTTATTGCATCAAAGATGCTCTTTTTTTTTCCTTTTGATTTTGAAAGTATATGTGGGGTGCCAATCATAAGGTGGTTAGAAAAATAAGAAGAAGGTTCCTTAAGGGGTCTGGTTGGAGAGGTCGGGGACAAAGCATAAGAGTCACACATTTACAGATTAAAATATTGAATGACACAAACACAGGGGACGCAGTTCGAATTTACCAGTTGCCCTTCTGGAAAAAGAGGAGGTTTTCTACTCCTGTATAGACTTATAGTCTTGGGAATTCACAGGGGCTGTTCTTTCTGTCTTACAGGGTCGATATAAGTTGGAATGGATGGAGTGGATGGCAGAGAGTTTGGGTTCTGTTTTTAAAGCAAGCCGTGAAAGAAAAACCTGCTGATCTGTTCCTCAAAAGATTGCAATAAAACAAGAACAAGAAAACCCCCATCAAGCCCAGTTCTGTCCGCTCACACATCCCACCATTTGTCATCAAGTCTGTTCCAACTCCTAGTGTGCACTTTTACAGCAGCAGGGTTCCATCTTCCTCCCGCGCTCTGGTTGGTAGCTGAGCACTTACGGGATAGCACCACCATGGCACATTCTTGTAACCCAAAAGCCTACCTCAATCAGTGTTAGCTTGATAGTCATGGGCTTTTGGTTTAGCCAACTGCCCTATGACTTTGCATTGTCTTGTCTTTTTCTGCGGGTGGGAATGGGATGGGATGGGTTGGGGGCAGAAAAATGTGTTTGTGTCATTCAATATTTTAATCTTTAAATGTGTGTGGCAGTCATCTGCTTATGTTAATTTTTTGATTGAGATGTAGGGGTGGAGTCTAGCCTGTTAATCTGGAGATAGCCCTTGAGTAGCCAAGGAGGCCTCTGTGAAGGCATGGCTTTCTCCTGATATGTCTGGGAAATCTCACGATATTTCCCTTGTGAAGATGAGAAGCTATCTCCCCAGTTGAGAGTTAGTGTTAGAGAGACGATGAATCATGGACAAGACAAGATGGCAGCTCTTCTTTCTGCCCCCATGACACCTTCATAAATTATGAATTATTATTTTCATCTCTTGTACTGACCACTCACTATCTCCTCTCATTCATGTTTGTGTTGTTTGTTCCCCTGAGCACAGGTGTGTGTCTGCGCTATGCATTGAATATTGTAGTGATCAGTTCCCGTTTCTTCCCCTCCTCTCCCCATCTTCTCTGTATGCTTCTGATATTACTATTCCCATTTCTGTTCCTGATGGGTTTATCTGACCTGGATTCTGTGTGTGAGCTCTTACCTGTGCTAGTGAACATGCTTCAATCTAGCCAGAACAGAAAGGTAGGACTGAAGTCATGATGGTGGTGGTGGTGGGGTGTGTGTGTGTGTGTGTGTGTGTGTGTGTGTGTGTGTGTGGTGTTGAGGAAGCCTCAAAGAGCCAGAAAAATATTGTGTTCCCTCAGTGCTACACTACACCCTGGTTGACTCATCTCTTCCATATGACCCTTCTTTGAGGGGATGTCCTATTTTCTACAGATGTGATTTGGGACTCTGTTCTGACACCCTTCATCCTCAACAATGTTTTATTTGTTGTTTTATTTTTGACTCTTCTGATGCCTTTTACCTGATCTTGCCATCACATCATGATCGTACAGGCTATTGTTCTTCTTCCATGTTGGTTTGCTGCTTCTTTGCTAGATAACTGCTTGTTTTATCTTCAAGCCTTTAATACCCCCAGACACTATATTTTTTGATAACCAGGTACCATCAGGTTTCTTAACCACATTTGTTTATGCATCGATTTTGTCCTATTATTTTTTTTTCACTGCTAAAAATAAATATTAGCCTTCTGAAACCACATTTTCCTAATTGAATTAATTTAATTCCATGTGTAAAAAGTTTCAAGTACCAACCTGCTGTCCCAACAGGGCTTTTAGTAATGTTGGTATCTTTACTTACTGTGTTGGTCAAGGTAGACTACAGAAACAAATTCATGGACACTGATATGCATATAAGAAAGAGGTCTTTGGGCTGAGCCCTGGTAGCGTAAGTGGTTGAGTGTGGGACTGCAGCCCACAGGTTTGGCAGTTTAAATCCAGCGGTGGCTCTCAGGAGTGGCACTGGGTAGCATCCACGACCACCAGAGGCAGTGATGCCCTCCCCCCAAAAAAAGAAAGAGGTCTTTAAACAACAGCAATTGAATAATAAGAAAACATCTCAGTCCAGTCCATATCAAGCCTATAAGTCCAATATTAGCCCATATGCCTGATACCAATTTATAAAATCCTCTTCAGACTCATGAAACACATGCAATGACGGAATGCAGGAAGATCACAGGCCAGTGGTTGAGAAGTCTTGTAGATCCAGTGACATTGTAAAAATCTCAGCACTGACATTAGTTCCCATGTGACTTTCCTAGGTCCAGGGTTCTGACTGCATCAGGGTTGGTCCATGCTGATTCTTCTCAAGGATGTCTCACAGGAAGTCAGCTTTGTCAGTAAGGAATCTCCAAGGAAGTGAGAGGAGAGACATAGGGATGTCTCCCTCCTCCAAGGAGGAAATTCCAGAGTTCCCAGAACTCACAAAAATACGTCATGCCTACACAGAGGCCTCCTTGATGATGACCCGATTGACTGACTCCACCCCTTCACTCATAATCCTCTCAAATTGACACCAATAGATTATGTAACTAACACACTTACTATTGTTGCTGTGACACTAATGCCACAAGTGGGTATCTTTAAGAACAGAAATTTATTTTCTCACAGTTTTGGAAGCTGAAAGTCCAAATTAAAATCTTGGACATGTCTATCCCTTCCTTGTCAGTTGCCTTGAGCAATCATCACATGATGTGTTATATTTTCTAGTGTCAAAAACTCAAAACCAAACTCACTGCCAATGAGTGGAGTTTGAATCAGTGATCCTAGAAGATAAGGTAGAACTGCCCCTGTGAGCTTCCCAGACTGTAACTTTGTGGACTAGGAGAGCCTCACCTTTCTCCCTCAGAGTCACCTATGTTTTCAAATTGCTCACTTTGTAGTTAGTAGAGCAATGTGTAACCACAACATCACCAGGGTAGCTCCTTTGAGTATTCACTTGTGTCTAATCTGCTCTGTATGGGACAAAGAGTAGGATTCACTTTGTACTAGAACAAGCTTAATGGACTAATAACATTACATTAATCGCATTATGGTGAGTGATTATATTGCAGTTTAATATCCAGAGATGGTGTACGTGTTAGAAATACAACATATATATAGATGTTATATTTTTAACTTTTACTAATAAGAGCTCATTGACTTAATGTGATAATTTCATTGTTATTTAATAAATGAGCTAGAATTTACATACTTTCTATTTGCCACACTCCGCTCTAAGTGGGTTGAAAATAGTAACTAATTTAATCATGAAAAGTACTCAAAACTGTTCATACAATTTAGTTGATATTAATATATACTCATGTCTTGGTTTGGAAATTTTCTCCTCTCTCCTTTTTCCAAATAGTTTGAAGATATCACTCATTTGAAGACAACATTGCTATAGGCAAGCCTGCCACCAACTTAATTTTTAATCTTAGAATGCATTTTCTTTTGCTATCTGTATTTCTGAGGAAAATAATCTTGATCCTGAAGTAATTTTAGCAAAGAAGAACATGCACAGCATATGTCATACTGACTAAGGAAAAATATCTAAGGGGGGTAAAAAAAATCAAGTCTTAAATTGCAATATTGAGGATTTTATGGGAAAATATTTGATGATGCAGGAAGAATAAAAAGATGATGAAGGGGATATATAATCACTATACTAAAAGAACGAATTAGCATGCAACCATTCCAAGCAGTAGCAATTGATCAAGAACCTGTGTTACTGAAGTAAGAACTCTAAGTGGAATTGAAGGCATTAGTGAAAATAAAGGTTTCAGGAATTGAGAGACTATCAATTGAAATATTTCAACAAGCCAATGTATTCCTGGAAGCATTAGCTCATCTATTTCAAGAAATTTATAAGACATCTTCCTGGCCAACCAACATCTACCTGGCCAACCAACTTAAAAGAGTTTGTGCTGGTACTGAAGAAAAGTTATCCAACAGAATTTGGAAATTAGCCCACAATATCAGAGTTTCACAATCATTACCACAATCTTAGAACATTTCTTCTCTTTTGTACTTGTTATTACTTCTTCATTTTCCCCAACGTCTCCTGTCATACTCCCAAGAAACCGTTAATCCAATTACTGTGAATCTATATTTCTTCTCATCCTGGATTTCATATACAGAAAACATACCGAATTTTAGAAACAAGAATGTGGTGTCAAATTAAGGATTCATGGTCAAGGGGTGGAGTCTAGTCTGTCAATCAGATCATAGTTTGATGACCTCATCTGGATCTATTATGGAAATAAATAGC
This sequence comes from Nesogale talazaci, assembly GCA_004026705.1. Taxonomy (NCBI): domain Eukaryota; kingdom Metazoa; phylum Chordata; class Mammalia; order Afrosoricida; family Tenrecidae; genus Nesogale; species Nesogale talazaci. Next base: position 11,147 of record PVJH01034981.1, read on the forward strand.
TCACTAGAGGCAGGATAGATGCTCAGTCCGTGAGAGACATTCTTGTTGAGAAGTCACATGGAAATAGGCTGATGGCAGCCAGACCCTCGGAGCTGGAGAAGCCACATGGAGATGCATGCCAGTGCTGAGATGCTTTGACCACCACTGGATCCACAAGATTTCCCACCCACTGATCCATGATCTTCCTGCATTTGGTGTGATTGCATGTGTTTCATGGGTCTGAAGAGGACTTTATAGATTGGTATAGGATATATGGGCTGATATTGAATTTATGGGCTTGATCTATACTGGGCTGGGATGTTTTCTCAATGTTTAATTGCTCTTGTGTACAAAACTCTTTCTTATACACCTATGAATGTCTATAAATTTTGTTTCTCTAGTCTACCCAGACTAACACAAATAACAAAATAAAACACAGAAAAAGCTTAATGAAAAATAAAGGAGAAAATATATATTTTTAATTAGAATAAATTTAAAATAGGTCAAAAACATGATACTGTGATGAAGTGTTACATTTTATTCCAACTGCATCTGCAACAATCCACTTTACAGTGCACTCTGCATAATAGCAAAGCTATTTGCATCCTTGGTCTATGATCAAAGGGGATTCACTGTAGTTTTAAACCACACGTTACTTGTGTTTTATTGACTAAACAGAGACATTCAACTGTGTGGGTCATAAAAAAACTGTGGGTTCCATTGAAAAGAATGGGAACTCTAGAACTCTTCACTGTGATCATGCAGAACCTGTACATGGATCAAGAGGCAGTCGTTCAAACACAACCTGCAAATATGGCATGGTTTAAAATCAGAAAAGGTGTGCATCAGGGTTCTACCCTTTCACCATACTTATTCAATATGTGTGCTAAGAAAATAATCCAAGAAGCTAGACTATGTGTGGAAGAATGAGGCATTAGGACTGGAGCAAGGTTTATTAGCAACCTTTGATGTATAGGTTACCCAATTTTGTTTGCTAAATATGAGAAGAACTCAATGAATTTGTGGATCAAGATCAAGGTCTACAGTGTTTAGCATGGATTGATGAAATCCAATGAAAAGAAAGCCCACGTCATCACAATTGGATCAATATATGACGTGATGATAAATGGAGAAAAGATTGAAGTTGTCCAGGATTGCTTGGATCTACAATCAATGCTCCCAGAAGCAGCAGTCAAGAATGAAATGACTCAGTGCATTTGGTAAATCTGCTGCACAAAGTCTCTTTAAATCATTGAAGAACAAAGATGTCATTTTGAGGGCCCTGGTGCACCTGACCCAAACTGTGGCATTTTCAATATGCATGTGAGAGTTGGATGTCGAATAAGGAAGACTGCGGAAGAAGTGGGGTAGTTGAATTATGGTGCTCATACAGAATATTGAAAGCTCTATGGACCGCCAGAAGAACAAACAAACCTGTCCTGGAAGAAGTAGAGTCAGAATGCTCATTGGAAGCGAGGATGACAAGACTTTGTACTTTGGACTTGTTATCAGGAGCGACCAGTCCCTGAAAAAAGACATCATGCTTCCTGAAGGAGAAGGTTGTGGAAACTGAAGGAGATCCACAATGGAATGCTTTAATACAATGATTCAGCCACAATGGACTGAAACCACAACTCTGAGGAAGGCATAGGACTGAGCCATGTTTCATTCTGAGGTGAACAAGACAAATCTGATGTCCAATAGAGTCAGCTGGTGGTAATGGGCAAATAACCAATTGTCATGAATCCGATACGATGATAAAGCCATATTTTGTAATGAGACCATGTATTTCTAAGCCAAATGAGGACATGAAACAAGGTCAAGTAGATGCGTAAATAACATACGCAATCTGAAATAATATGGCACAATGAAACCTAACAGCAATAACAGATTGTTTTTAAAAGAAAAGGATAAAAGAAAAGAAGAGGGGAAGAATGATATCCAAAATGTATAGCACTTTCCATGTCCCAGACACTGTTGCAAGCACTCATACATAGCCTCAATGAACTAATTTGATATTCAGAACTCTATAAAGTAGGACATTTGAAAAGCAACCTCAGTGAAACTTGAGTCAGTGGAAGCCTTGTCTAATACAAATTCGAAGATTATGGTCACTCCGGTAGTGCTAGAAGAACACAAGTTGGAACAGGAGACTGTTAAAGGAAGATTATTACTTTGCTTTTCTTGCTTTAGACAGTGAGGTCATTTCCCTATGATATTGGGAATATTGCCCTAGCGTAGATTCCAAATTATAGTGACTATATAGGAAAATAAAAAACAGTCCCATAGGGTTTCCAAGGTGGTAATCAATATAGCTCTCTATGCAAGTAGCAGTGATGACTTATAAGCTCATTTCCTGAAAACAAAAGAAATAACTTTAAGCACCTTTAGCTTAGCCATCAATGAATAGTGAGATACACTAAGAATGAAATGCAAACCTAATATAAACATATCTATCAAAGCAGCAATAGTGGGATCCTGCTTTTATGTCTATAATTCGTAGTAATCAAATTAGTAGAAAATGAATATTGAACACTAATTCATTACGTACTATGACTGAAAAACATTAATCTTTCAGTTATAGGCCTGGGCAAAAGAAGTTACCATATATACTATCCCACTTTGCATTCATGTAACCCAAATGAATACCCAAAGCACTCCTCTTCCTTATGTACACTGAGCAAAGCAAGGCTTCATCATATTGATCATAATTTTTATACTCCTTTGTGTAATACCTCTTCAACCCAGAGAGAACTTTTACTTCACATAACTAAATAGTAACTTGACCAGAATTTTTCTTTCTACAACTTGGCTTACAGATTTTATAACAGAAGAATGTCAATGAATAGAGGCATTAATCTTACAAAGCAAATGCTTAAAAATTTTTTAACTCAATTGTCCAGTTATTGCCATGCAGAGCCAACATGCCGCTTTTGAGAGTAAAAAGTCAATCAAACTTGAGTTATATTTGCATCTTTGTTTGTTTCATCATTTTATTGAGGGCTCATACAACTCTTACCACAATCCATAAACCCATCCGTTGTATCTAGCACATTTGTACATTTGTTGCCATCCTCGTTTTCAAAACATTTTCTTCCCTCTTGAGCCATGGTATCAGCTTTTCATTTTTTCACCTCCCTCCCTTCCTTGTGAACCCCTGATGATTGATGAATTATTATTTTTTTCTTACCTTACACTGACTGATGTCACACTTTACCCACTTTTCTGTGGTCTATCCCTCTGGTAGGGTGTTACAGGTGAATAGATCATGTGACCAGTTCCCTCTCCCTCCCCCCACTTTCCTCTTACCCTCCCGGTGTTGGTCCTGAGGGGTTTATCAGTCCTGAATTCCCTATGATTCCGGCTCCGATCTGGACCCACGTACAATTTGTGTCTTCGTTTGAAAGTATCTTCTGCTAACTTTGCATTTTCCACCAAGATGAGGAGCAGAAATGTTACAATCTTTCCCTTGGGAACCTGAGTAGCAGCCATTGCTGCCTTTTTAGCTACATGCTTTGCCATTCTGACTTCCTTGGCAGTCCTGACGGTCTGTTCTCACTGGGTCTAACTCCAGGCTTCTGATTCCACTTGGCTATTATGTCAGCAAGTGCCGCACCAGTAAAGACCCTCTGGCATTTGCATGTACAGTGGGTTCTTTTCTTTTGCATTTCTTCCAATGGCCCCTATTCATGCTCCCTTCTGTAGAGGGCAGCCCAGTTTATCTGCTGAAAGTTTGGCTTGGAAAGAAAGACTGAGTCACAGTTTGGATGAAGACCTTGGAAAAGCTTTCCATCGGTCCTGATGTGGCGTCTCTTGTGTCTGTGTCGAGGGTCAGAGTCAGTCTTGCCCCCTCTGAAACAAAATAGCTCCACCTTCATGGATGCAGCAGCAGAGGAACAGGGAAGATGGCAAGGAGAATGCAAGGCTGTCATCTTTATACAAGCAGACAACCACAACCTTTCTCCATGGGATGACTGCTGGGTTCAAATGGCTGACCTTTCGGTTAGCAATTCAGCACTTAACCACTGACCCACCAGCATTTCTTCCAGATTTTTATAGAGTGGAGAAAAAGATATGTTACAGTAAAGTAAGTTTCTAAAGCCATGTAGCACCAAGTAGTAGAGTCAGTATTTAAATACAGGTGGTATATTCCTCAGAGCATTATAACAACATGTCTCAAAGCTACTAGTTGACCACATGTTCAATCCCTACCATATGCTGCTAGAATCCAAGTCATATTAACAGTTTTCTATTGCATGTGTCAACTTTAAAATAATTTGGTTGTCCTAGGAAGGACAATGGGAACCCTGGTGATAGAAGAGTGTAACCTCAAGGTCAGTGGTTGGAGCCCACCCATTGTTCCGTGGGAGAAAGATGAAGCTACCCTTTCCTGTAAGGATTCCAAGTCTCAGAAAAACACAAAAAGCAATTTGACTCTATTCTATAGGATCGCTCTCAGTTGAAATTAACTGGAAGAAGGGTAGGCAGACTGGAAGTCAAGCCAACTCCACATCAGGGAAACCCTATAGGAGCAAGAAAAACTACTCCTTGAGTTTCCGAACTGTGGTACTCACCAGAGCAGACAGCCTCAAATTTCTGCAGAACCAATGAATGGTTTTCTGGTTAGCAGCCCAATATTAGTTTTCAGGTTAAGTGAATTTTATCAAATCCATCCATTCGTTCAGACACTCCATGTGCACTATTTCTGGTAATGGGTTTATTTGAGTTTTTAATTGACTAGATAGTTTGATTTTGTACTGACCCATCCTTAATTATGAAAAGCAATTTCACTGATAGCCCCTCCTTTATTCTACTTGCAAAATTTGGAGGTGATAGCAAAGCATGTAACAGTGTTAAAACTGGCCGTCTTTGTCTGCATAGGCAGTGGTTGGAGAGAAAAGGAAATTTTCAGCAGATTGCCACATGATTTGAATTCATAAAGTTGAGACAGATGAACCAGCCTGATCACTCCAACATTTTCTTGTCTGTCTGTGGAATTTGTGTATTAGACCATGGCACAGAAGGAAATGTTCCTTCTTTGAAAGTTTTCTCCCTATATCAATCAAATTGTTCTCGTGGGACACATCCTAAAGAAATGTCATTGAATACTCTAATTGTTGCACTCACCAGGGCTATTTTTCAAAAAGTAGGATTGGTCACAACTCAGATTTTAATCAAAAACAGAGTTCTGGAAAGCTGAGTGTTTTTCCCAGTATTTTTTAACTTAAATTTTTTGATAGTCACTGGCCCTATAACTTGAACGTGTATTCAAAAGATTTGAGCTGAATTGGTTCTGTATTTTACAGCTGAGTTAAAAAAACCTATATTTTTCTCAAAGGACAACACATACACACTCCTACACACACACACACACACACACTCCACCACCACCACCACCACCACCACCACCACCTCACCAGATTTTATTTCCCCTCTTCACTGATGATTATTCAAAAGTATCTGAAAGTTTGAGATTCAAACTTGGCAGCTGTAAAATCCTCCCAGGGGAGGAAATCCAGGAGAATTTGAAGAAAATTGGCTTAGCAATATGTTTTGAATATAGGCAACAGAACATTTTCTATTTGGGTACAACTACATCAATGAAACTTGAGTCAGTGGAAGCCTTGTCCAATGCTGTTTAGAAGGTTGTCAGAGCTAAGGGAGGCGTTAGAAGAATACCAGTTGGAACAGAGAACTGCCTCAAGGAAAGACTATTTCCTTACATTTCCTGTGGTAGATAAATGAGAACCAAATATAGGAAACCATAAGGTCATTTCAGCAAATAAAAACCAACCCACCATTCCGGGTGATAAACTGGACACCATATTTTGTGGTTATTGCTGCTGGTATTTTGCCCAGGATGATGGCTTCAAAGCACAGTTGCAAATTCTGTGACCCTTCTTCCACCCTCCTGGTTTGGAATGGACATGTGACTGCTTCCACCAATGGATCACAGAGGAAGTTACATTATATGACCTCTGAGGCTAAGTCATAAAAGGCCAAACAGCTTCTTTCTTGCTCATTGAAATACTCAATCCTAGAAACCTAAACCTGGATGTCCTGAACATGTTGTGGGTCTGTCTACCTGACACTGCCATATTTAAGATACTGACTTGGATTGCTCTTAAAAACAGACTCTACAACCTGACAATGTGGGTTCAAATCCCAGCTCAATATATATGAACCTTAAAATAGTTACTTTTCATCACCTTTCACTTTACCTTTACCTTACTGTGCCTCAGCGTTCTCATCTATAAATGGGGCACAGAGGAGGGTGAACACAGAGCTGTGCAACACCGTTGTCTTACCTGTACCTCACCATTGTACAAGGGGTTGACATTTGGTAAGTGCTTACACTTGTACCGGAAGCCATAGGTACTAGGGAATGATTAAGTGAAATGTGTCTTTACATACACATCTCACCTTTTTATAAACTGGTTGCACTAAATAGCATGCAGAAGCAAATCATCCTGTATAGTGCATTTCGGAGAACAGATCCCCATGGCAGCAGGTAAAAATGTGGTTTACAGCCTTGCTGAATGTGTGTTCCAGACCAAATAAAATGTTAGCATTGAAAAGGCAGGACGGGTTTTGAAATGCCTTCTTTCTACTTGCATTTCCCTTCCTACGTTCTGGGTTCATGTTTGTTGTGTTTACATCATTGAACCAGGCATTTCCTTGTTCTTGTTCTAGCATTGAGTAAGATATTTGAACTTATAAAATTTACAAGTCTAAAATAGTTACCAGCATGTACTCCCCCACCCCCCAGCTGGCCTCACCCTCTGAGGAATTAGGTTATAAAAATGAATGAAATCATCATTCCTGTTTACTGGATAATCCCAAAGCTAAAATTAAAGTTTTTTTTTTTTTTAAGGAGGGGTTGGGGGGGATGGTAAGGACACAGCAAAAGAAAGTTAAGGAAAACTGAAGATATGTAAGTACAGACAGAACCACCTAGTTTCAAGATAATGTACATACTGGTCAACCCATCAAAGCCTGAGCACCTGTGGTTGTTTCAAGGGCTAATGCTGTTTCTTTATTCCCTTTTTAAAGTAAAAATAAAGGAAAACAGGAGCTAAAAGTTGCTAGTCAAAGAGGGTTAGTAACTAGGTCAATTAGCTGAGGCAAGTCTACAAATGCACATGAAGGCTGAGATGCCAGTTGTGCGAGTCATCTCTCAGTTTGTTTTACTTCCCATGTTCTACTCTGAAAACTGCATCTCCCAGGCTCCTTTGCTCTCCAAATTTCTGGTAGATTCAGCCAAAGGACCATTGTCACGGTAGAGGTAAAGTGGAAGATGGTAGAAGCCATCTTTCTGCCCCTCCTGCCCCTGGCTTCCTGTGATGGTCCCAGTTTCCACTGGAAAGTTCTATCTTGAAGTGGCTGTCCCAGATTCTGGGCCGGGTAATAACATTTCCTTTTGCTAATCTCTGAGCTGCCGCTCCTGCAGTTACTAAACACTGGCTTGCCTCACCTATCCCTGCAGCACTTATGGTGGCTCGGTTCCAGCCCCTGTGTAATCAATGCCTTCTGTTTGGTGAGAGGCAGAGTGATCGCAGTTTTCCAGAATGTGCCCCCCGTGGATAACTTAGACACTTTTTTTTTTTTTTAAGAAATTGCTTCTTATCTGAAATCTACAGGAGTCAGTTTTTGTTGACCTGATATTCAGGGACACACTGTGCTATTCACCTCGATGCTGACTGCTGTGGCCCCCATGTTCACTTTTGCTTCCTCATGAGCTCACTGCCCCATGGTTGTGATAGAGAGACATAGACGTTAACGCAACTGTTCATTTTGTGGGCATCGTTCATTGTGTGCTCAAAAATTGAGTTGTTCAGGAGAGGGGGTTACCTGCTCTGCCGCAATCCAATCCTCATTAACCCGATTTCCTACATGCCCCTCACTGTACATTTTCAGCTTCCGTCGTGTCAATTATGCCGCAGCACATTCCACTCCTGCAGAGCAGAAGATGTATCCACAATCCTGATCCAAGGGGAAAAGTCACTCTCCATTCACAATTTAAAAGATAACTTTCAGCCCTGACGAGACTTTTTTTCTCAAGCACTTACATTTGTCCATCTCAGGACTACCAAGAACGGGTAGGAACCTTTACCCATAAGCCCTGTATTTGCTCGCATGGCATCAGTGTGTGTGCCTGGATATAGCAAAAGGCTTCATCAGGAAATGCCAGTGCACACCAGGGCTCTGAGCCTCCGCAGGGAAGCTGGGATCCGCAGCCGAGCTGACTGTTTGCACGGAGGCTTTATTGCAGCTGCAGATTGAGCACATATGAAAAGGTTTTCTGTGCTCAGTTTTGGGGATGAGGAAGATTGCATCACCAGGAATTCCTGTCCTCTAACACATAGTGACCAACACGCCTTAATAAGCATTTGCTTTTTTTAATTTCAGGTCAATCACGTCATGCGTTCTATTCGTTATGAAACCCAATTGCTGTTTTTGTTTTGTTTTGTTTAATCTTCTTTTTAAACGACAGGAAAAGTCATAAAAACAATAATTCCAATGCTGTGACGCTGGTATGCTGGGTGCACCAGTAGTCCACTCCATTCAGGACAGAATGATGGGGCAATAATATTCAGGTTTAAATAAGGCAGGGTTTCCAAGGCACAGCATCTGGCAAGGGGAATTGTTATTAGGGGAAGGAGTTTATGTATCCTTCCATGAGGTAGCCACTCTTGGAGGGGCTGGGAAATTGGCCGTACATGGTCGAACACATCGTCTACTTAGCAAGGGCATGGTCAGGAGCCATGGGTTCAAAAGGAAGACACTTTGGTTGAAAACATTGACATCAGGATCCTGGGGAAACAGATGCAATAAATACAACAGAGATCACCTCGGGATCATCTCTGAGTCCAGTCAGCAGGCCAAGATGAAAAAAAAAACATGGCAGCTCTGGGGAGACAGCATATAGGTAGAAGGAAGGATGGGGGAGGAGGTCCAACTGAATTAGAAAGTGAGCACTGCTG
>PVJH01034982.1:0-20105 GCA_004026705.1 Nesogale talazaci
TGGGGCTTGACTGCTCGCTCTCCCCCAAGTCATGGACGCCACCCGCCGGGCCCCGTGAGGGTGGGCTCTGAGCCTGCGGGGGTGCTGCAGCCTGCCTCTGGAATGCTCAGGGGCCGGGCACTAGTCACGATCCACACGTGGTTGAAGTGCTCGCTTTATTTTGTGCAAACGTTACCGTCTAAAGCTTTCAGAAGGACGCGGGCAGACGGGGCCGCCCCGGAGAGGCCAGGAGCGTCCAGGGCAGGCGGGCGGGCACAGTACAGAAACACCAGGGGGGAGAGAGCGGGTTCCGCGGCATGAAGGTTCAAGTCCCTGATTCGGCCGGTCCGAGGGGACCTCAGTAGGTGATTGTCCACTCTTTGACGGAGGCGTCGTGGGAGGTGGTGACCAGCGTGTGTTCGTCCAGCCAGGCCAGGGAGCTGACGTGGTGCAGCCGGTGGGCGTCTGTGGGTGGGGGAGGGGAGGCACCGTTGAAAGGACACCTGGGCTAGGCCAGGAGCCCTGGCAGCCTCACTGCCCCCACTCCCTTGGGGGACATCTGTGGGGGCTGTGACCCCCAGGGCAGACAAAGAACCGGCCCAGCTACAGGCTTGCCCTACCCCTCCCCGAGCTGTGGCCATTCACACAGGTCCTGCTCCCCGACCTCCAAGTCAAGAGGCAAGGCAGTGTCCTTCAGCCTGGGCTGACCCAGAGAAGGGGGCATGAGCAAACAGCAAGGTGACGACGGACTCTTGCAACAGGGCAGGTGTTAGGGCACACTGGTGAGCCAAGTCCCCAGCGTCCCCACATGTAACAAACCATGGCTGCTGCTGGAATTCCTTGGCAGCCCCAACAGACCCCACCCCACCAGGGGCTTCGCTTAGCAGTCTCCTATGGGGGAGCCTCTGCCCCACTGCACCCGGGACATGATGCTTGCGGAGTCACCTTGGATCCTGACTCTGGTCTCGGGGTCGCTCAGCGTCCACACGTACACCATCATGTCCATGCCGCCGGAAGCAAAGTGCTCATTGTCCGGGGACCAGGCCAGGCAGACGATCTTTGCGTGGTGGCCGTAGAAGATGTTGTTCTCCTAGTGAGTGGTGGACGGCGGGGCGGGGGTCAAGATTCGAGGGGCTGTGTTCCCTCTAGGTTATCCTCAGCCACAAAGGGTTTCCAGAGTGGGCAGCCTGCCCAGGCCTCTCACGCTGCACCCACAGGACCCCTCTTGGGAGTTTCTGAGACCATAACTCTACGTGAGCTGAAAGTCCGTCTTACTCCCCAGAAGCAGCTGATGGTTTCAAACTGCTGACCTTGCAGGATGTCAACCCAACACCACCCTCTCTCTCCTGAGAAGCAGGGAGCCTGTGGCAGCAGTGACGTTGGGGCGCTTGGAGGGACACGGGGGTGAGTGTGTGACGGTGAGGGTGGAGCCTGGCAAACACTTCCGTGGTGGCTGTGGCCCCGTGGGAGGGCAGCTGCCCCCTTGGGTCTGGGAGCCACTGAGCAGGTGGTAGAGCCCATGCAGCTTGAGGCCTCCTTGCTGGGAAGCAGGACCCACACCATCCAACTGCTTGGTCCCCTGAAGACCTGGTGCGCTGGTGTGAGGGCAGGAACTGGCGGATGCCTGGCTAGCCTGGGGTCAGGGACGGGGCGGACCAGCAGGCCTGCCCGTGGAAGGCATGGAAGGGCAGGAGCCCACAGTAGCAGGAGAGGGGTCCCGGGTCTAGCAGAATTAGCTCACCGAGTAGCCGTCAGCCACGCTAAAGACAGTGACCACCTTGCTGGCGTCGCACACGGCCAGGAAGGCACCGTCGTGGGAGAAGGCCAGGTCGGTCACGGGGCCCTTGGCCTCCAGCACCTTGTCCTCACTCTTCAGCGTGGAGCCCAGGATGGAATAGAGGCGGACGTTCCCATCCTGGGAGGGCGGGGACAGGGGGGTCAGCCACCACCAGCACACACACGAGTCACCGTCGGGGGTGGAGGGGTCAGGACTGAAGCAGGGCTTTGAACCAGTTGGTTCCAGCTTGACTTCCCCTGAGAACCTGCTGCTCCAGCACCCACTCAGAGCTGAGGGACATGCAGGGACCCGGAGCTTCAGAGGAAGACAGAGAAGGGTGGACCCTGAGGCCAAGGGAGAGGAGGCAGCTGGGGGACAGTTGGCTGGCCTGGCCCCATGGTGACCCCTGCAGAGACAGGAACTTCTGCTGCAGCCAGCCACCGTCTGGGCCAGAGAGGGCCCTTCTGGGGACACCATGGATGGTCAGTCACCAGCCAAAGCGGCAAGGACTGCTTCCAGACCTCAGGCACCACGCACAGAGCACAGCTTTACTGAGACACCCCCGTCCTCCCTCCTTCTCATCTCTCAGTATCTCTGCTGTTCTCTTTCCCCTCTACCATTTGCTTCTTTCTTTCTTCTCTCCTCCCTAGTTCGTATCTTTCTTTTTAGTTCTTGAACTGCTGTGCTCACCCCCCACCCCCATTCCTCAACAGGAGACAAGAGCGGGGCGAGGTGAGAGCCACTGCTTGCTCTATGCCACGCCACCACGGGTGGCCAGCTACCCCCCCCCACCCCGGCCGACACACACAGCTGCTGTATGTCACTGCGCGCGACACACACAGCAGCTCAGTCACCAGCACCCCAAAGCACAAAGCCCGAGACAGGGCAGCTTCAGCCCACGGAGGAAGGCGCCAGAGGGGCTGACCCACAAGCCCAGAGCCTCAAAAGCCTGCACAGAGGAGGAGGCACCGCACGTGCTACCCGGACAAGGGGGCAGAAGAAGGGAGTTAGCCCCCACTTGGTGGGTGAAGAGCAAGGAGGATGAAGCCAGGGAAGTGCAGGGGAGAAAGGAAGTGCAGATGAACACTGCCGGGGAGCTGCCTCGGAACGAGGAGCAGCAGTGCCGACGCCGAGGAACGTGGCAGCCGTGCACTTGGTCACAGGCTGTCACTGTGCACTGCAACAGGCCGCAGAGGAACCACAAGGACCTCCCCCCCACTGGACCCCCACCAAACCCGAGACCACGCCGACAAGGACACGGATGGGCCCCAGGGGCTGAACAAGGTGCTGTGAGGAGGTCCTGCTGCCTCGATGAGCTCAGAGGCGCTTCTCGACCCCTCTGGGGACATCTGGCCTTTGGGAGTATTGGTGGCGGGGGGTGGGGGGGGGGGGAGGGATAGACAGGCGGGAGTCTGCAGTGACTTGAACCACCCAGCTCGCGTGGATCAGCAAAGAGCGGGATAGTCCGCTGGGGCCTGGGAGAGTGTCAGGGTCCGAGCAGAAGGAGAGAAGAAAACGCACTATTGTCTGACCACAGGAAACCCAGGGTCAGAAGATGATAGCAACACAGAGAAAAACCAAGGAGCCCAATTCCAACCAACAGGAGCCCAGTCAGCGATCCTGAAGACAAAACCTCAGGACCCACAAGCTTCAAAATCCGCTCTTCCCTGCCTCGAGCTGACAGGCCAGAGCGGAGCTGCCGCCCCTGGGGGTGGGCCGGGCTGTGCACACGGAACAGTCCGACAGAAGAACAGCACTGGAGCCAAAACACTCACAGCAAGCCCGCCAGGGAGGAACCACCTGTGTGCAGCCGGAATCCTAGAGCCCAACAAAGGAGACCAAAAAGCCAGTGTGAACTGTCACAAAACGGACGGACAGACAGACGCCAGCCCGCTTGTCCAGAGGATGAGCAATTGAGGCGGAGAGAACCCCAAAGGAAGGCTAAGACCAGGAGAAAGCTCTGAGAAGAGTTCAGGGAAACAGAGGAGACAGCTGACGGATGCATGGAGAAGCAGGTTCTGGTTTCTGAGTGGCCTGGGAACCCCTGCCCCGGGGCTGGCCCCCACCCAGGGGCACGATACTCAGGGACAAGGATCAGCCTGGAACAGGACTGGGGAGGGGCTTTTCCCAGTGGGCTGCAGGCTCACATTCAGGTCTCCGTGGCCCCTTCCCAGGCTGGTTCTCCTGAGACTGTCCTGGGACTTACCGAGCCTCCCACGGCCACTGTGTCACCCCCAGGGTGCACTGCCACCACCTCGGGCTCGTAGTCGGGGCTGATGCTGAAGCACTTCTTCTGGTCCTTGAGCAGGACGATCTGGAAGAAAACACACACACCTGTCAGGGCGAGGTGAGCAGGGAGGGGCCTGGGCTGGGTTCTGTGGGTCCTGGCCTGGCCTTGGGATCCTGTTCAACTGCCAAGGGGTCCAGGACAGGGATGATCACACAAGTACTGAAACCAACACTAACTGTTGCGTTTTGATCTGAGATTACAGAGAGTTGCGATGGAAAAGGGGGACACGCGGAATAGAAGCTCAGCCACCCATGCAGAAGGACCCCATCCTTGGTAACATGGAGGGACAGTCGAAAGGAGGAAGACCCTCAGGGAGATGGACAATGGGCTCAGGCATCGGAGCCACTGAGAGGCTGGTGCAGGACTGGGCTGTGTGTCCTTCTGTGGGGTTGCAGTACACAGGCTAAACTGACCAGATGTCCCCTGACACCAACGCGGACGCTGGAGGGAGGCAGCCAGGGGTTACTGCCTGGAAGCTAATCCCTAAACCACTCCCCCAGATGTCTTCTGGAGGCGAAGCAGTGCAGCAGCTAAACTTTGGCCAACCACTGAAAGCTGCGGAAACATGCTCTTTTTTCCCTTCTTAATTAAATCATTTTATTAGGGGGAACTATGCTCTTCCAGGATCATCAGCCCTGAGGGCTTCCCAGACGAACTCTGTGGGAGTACAAAGTCCCAGCATCTCCTGAGGAGGGCCAGGGGTTTTGAACTACCCACCTTGCAGGTGGCAACGCTACATGTAAGCTCCAAGTCACAGAACTCCCAAGGGCTGTCTCCAGGGGGTCAAAATGACAACCGCCACTGGAGAGCAGAGACACCTTGGGGGCAGTGTGCCTACTCCAGCGCTTCCCAAAGTGGGAGCTAGGACCTGGGAGGGGCGGGTGGGGAGCTGAAGAGCGGATGCCTGTGTCCTGGGAGTGGGCTACAGTGAATGGCAGCACACATGCGGCCATTGCCCTGGGGTCCAGAACAGGCGTTCTTCAGGCTGAACAGTTTGGGAAGCTACGGGGTATGTCGATATGTTAATGAGGGCAGCCAGGACTGAGGGTGGCACACCTCAGACACCGGGCTGATGTCCTCAACCACTGCCAGATGGCAGGCACCCTCACAGGACCAGCTCCAGCGCCACCCTGCAGGCAGTGCTGCCCGCTGTCACTGTGTGGTGTCCCCTGGTGGGGGAGAAAGCAGAACCACGGAGTGGAGGTAGGGGCCCTCCATGGGCCGCGTTCTCCCTCCACGCCTTCACTGAGATGACTCGGCTGCCTTGCCCGAGGGGCCGCCTGGCTGTCTTCGGCAGCCTCCCCGCCAGTCGTGACTTCCACGGACACGGTGCCCTGGTCAAGCACACCCGAGTCCTCGGAGATGCCTGTGCTCCAGAGGTCTTGGGCAGGGCATCTCCGACTGCTGCTTCCACAAGCACGGATGGACGGGGCCCAAACCATGAGAAAGCCTCCACTGTTTATCAGTGTTGCTTTCTGGTCTGGACCGGTGTCTTTTACAGCCCTTTAGTTCCCCTAATTAGATAAGTATGGACGAAGTCTCTGTTGATCCTGGACATGGTGAGCACAAGTCTGGAGCCTGGCAGGAGGCATGAACGGACCTGTTCGCCCCACCCCCTCATATCCAGGCTTCACGTGAACTCCATGCTCTGGCTCCTGTCAACTCCCCCAGCCAAGCTGAGGGACAGCCAGGACACGGGTCCACTCCCAGCGGTGAGCAGCACGTCTCGCTCCCTGGTACCTGGAGCCGAGGAAGAGCTGTGACCTCCAGGCAGTGTCTCCCTGGCTGGCCCTGCAGTGAACATCCAGTCAGGGGATGGTGGAGCCCACGTTGCCAGCACAACGGTCAGAGACCAAATGTCCCAGGTCCAAATGGACCTTCCAGCACTTTCCTCCCCAGGGACTCCATCTGTGGATGCCGATGCCTTCTGTGCCTTGCTGACCCCCCGGGTGGCTTGCACCTGACAGGAAGGTTACTATCTAGGACACGCAGACACCCTTCTCCCTACATCAGCCAACAAAACTTGGCTCGGAGCAGGGAGGGCACCGAGCGGGAGCTTTCGTTGGTTGCCACGAGCTCGGTCTCTGCACCTGCCTAGCCCAGCGGGGACGCTTGGGCTGCGGACAGAGCTGGCCCAGGGCCTTCTGTGTGAAGTGGGTCACGCCTGCCGTGAGTCAAGGGCGCATGTTCCAGAATATCCCGAGGAAGCCTCCCTGCTCGGGTGCTGGCTGCCCTGCTGGCCACGTGGCTGCAAGGGGGAGGGGGGACACCCTGCCTTGGCCTCATTTACAAAGGGAGCACAGTTTCCTCGTAACTGTCGCGGGAGTGTGCCAGGCACGGCTGGGAGGAGCTCAGAGGTGACGGAGGGCAGAGGCAGGCGGGGCTCTGCAGACCCGTGGGAAGCTCCTCCCTCAGCCAGCACCGACAGCCTCTCTGGACCTCTGGAGCGGCATAGTGCCTTGGATCCAGCGGGTGGAGACTCGGGACAAGCCAGTGCTCGGGTGGGGTTCGGGGGGGAAGGCATAGCACCAGGGGCCCCGAGCCCCAAGCTCCTCCTCTGGCCACGTACCTGCCCGATGCACACAACCACTGTGTAGCCCCCGGGACCGACGGCCACGCACTTGGGCTGGACATCCAGCTTCACCACCCCTTGACCGCTGGGGGAGAGGAGAGGAGTCACTTGGGGCTGGAAGAGTATCCCCACCCCCACCCCCGCAAGAATGCTGGCACATGAACCCTCATAGTACAGCACTCTGGGACTGAGCTGCTGAGGCACAGGGACCCCAGCCCAATCCACTGTGAATGGCTGTGGGGGGATGAGCCAAATCGTGGTGGGAGTGGGGCTGATACGCAGCTGGGCTCCCCATCTAGCTGAGTGACCAGGTTGTCCTCAGCAGGGTCTTTCCTAAGGACAGTGTCTGTCCTTGCACAGTTGACAACCAGGGCCCACCCCATGGGGCGTGCTGTGAACCTGACACATGTCCAACAGACTGGAGCCCGTCCTTGAGCACCGAGATGGAGGGAAGTCCTACATGAGCAGGGCAAGCATGGGGCCTCCAGGTTCAGTGAGCAGGCCGACCTCGGTGACCTCGATGGCAGTGAGAGTGCGTGAGTGTCTGGGCCCTGTCATTAACCAGGTGACTTCCCTTGGCAGAGTGGGCGGGGGTGTCTGTGCCCTGTTATTAACCCGGCAGCTGCGCCCCGCCCACCCCACCCCCACCACCGGAGAGGACACTGAGGCCCCAGGCCCCCAGGCAGCAGCACGCACCTGTAGTCCCGCAGCGTGAGGTTGGTGTAGCGCACAGTGTCGTCCATGCTGCAGCTGACCAGCTGGCCTGCCTCGTCCACGGCCATCCTGGACACTTGGTTCGTGTGGCCTTTCCCTGCGAAGGAGTCATTCTCCCCCGTCTCGGAATCCCAGTAATGTGGGGAGGCGGTTAAGGAAAAGTCTAAGTCCTGGCAGCCTCAAAGAGCGGACACTATGGATGGGCCCAACCCTGTGGGCAGCGCCATGCTGCTGGGCTTGGCCCCTCTGAGGATGCCAGCAGAGAGCTCTTCCCGTCAGAGGCCTGGCTCGAGCCAGGCTGGGAGCGACAAAGGATATTGATGTGCCCGTCGTGGCTCCCCGAGTAGATGTACGACTTCCCGGCGTTCCTGTGAACCGTCAGGCACTGGATGGACTTACTGTGACCCTATGGGGGACAGGTGGGTGGGTGAGTTGAGCAACATGGCTGAGCCCTTCCCATTTAGCCTCTGAAGAAGGAGAAGAGAGCCGCCCCAGCCCCACACGTGGTCAATGACGCAGGAAGAAGGGCCCCCCACTGCTACAGAGGACCAGAAACTGGTCAGGTGACAAAGCCCAAACTGTCCCCTCTCCGTCCTAGGCTCAGACCTGCATAGTGGTGAGGCTGGGGTAGTAAGGAGGCCCCAGGGTGGCCTCTCAGACAGCACTCCACAGTCCCTCTCCTCCTAACACCCGGCGTGCAGGAGGGGAGGAGGTGGGGCGTGGTGCTGGTCAGAAGGTCACACCTGTCCCTGATCTTAACCTTCTGGAGCCTCACACGGGAATAGATGACCAGTCGTCACACAGTCCAGACAGGGCCATCCTACATGGATGGGGTGGGCCCAGAACCCACCGACTAGCAAACAGACAGGAAGATGGCCAATGGAGACAGGCCGACAGGAGTGAAAGCCATGGAGTACCTGGGACCCCAGACACTGGGACACCAGACAAGGTTCTGGTATAAGCCTTTGGCCAGCTCCATAGACCAAAACCAGATCCACTGGTGGAGTTAGCCTCCCAGGATGGAGAACCAGCTCGGAAGGGGCCCTGACTGCCAGTCACCGCCTTCTAAATCGGGGCATGGGGGTGGGACCCGCAGAGAAGTGGGCCGGAGGATAGATTCCACATTCTTAGAGCAGATTGGGGGAGTGGGAGGGGGGGGAGGAGAGGAATAGAGGGCCGTCCACCAACCAGCAGGGAAGCAAGTGTGGGCGGAGCACTTCCTAGTCTGATGAGGAGCCTCACCTTGATGACGCGCAGGGGTTTGCTGGGATTGTTCTTGTCCAGGTAGTTGATGTAACCTGAGAGCGAGACGCTGAGCAGGTGGTCCCCTTGCCACAAGCAGCCCAGCTGCTGGTCCAGAACGTTGGTGCCCATGGTGAAGGTGTTGACGACGGAGTTCGCACTGACATCCCAGATCTTGGACGTCTTGTCCCCGGAGGCAGAGAGCAGCTGGGTGCTGTCAGGACTCCAGCTAATCTGATGCCCATGGCGAGGGGTGAAGCAGAGGCTCAGGGCAGGGAAGCGACACCCCTTCCCCCCGCCTCCCCTCTGCGGACAACCAGACTCACAGCGTAAATGCCCCCATCGTGGGCCTTGCCCCCTCCTAGGGCGCAGACCTTCTCCCCGGTCTTCCCGTCGTAGATATAGATCTTGGAGGAGACAGACATGTGGGTCAGCAGTGTGCGTGAGTGCCCAGCACAGACGGCTGCGTGGACGCTTCTGTGTCCACTGTCTCCATCGGGACATGAGCCCGGTCTGGGCTCTTGAAATCAGTGTGGGGCAAAGAGGGCTACTTCAGGGAGAGTCCAGCTCTGTACTAGGGAGGGGGACCTCCGGGAGGTGTCCCCAGGGCCAGTCCTGGATCCCCGCCCTATGGGAGTTGGGATTCACAGCTCCGCTCCCCATCCCAGAGTCAGTTGTCCGCCAGTCCCCACACCGCCCTGCTGTGCCCTGGGTCAGAAGCGGCCTTACCTGGCCATCAGCACTGGCTGTGGCAAACCTGTTCCCGTCAGGGGAGAACCTCACACAGTTGACAAAGCGGCCGTGGTCCTGCAGGAGACAGGGCAGACACTGAGCTAGACAACAGGCCACTGGAAACACGAAGCCAGCTCCACTCAGGGGATCTCCCAGTGGGCACCATTCAGCTCCAGGGACCTGACGGAGCTACAGGGAAGCTATGACATGACCCCCAGGCTGGTCCTGGGGCCAGCCCCCACTTTGGTGACATTCCTGGATACGCACCATCAGCCCAGTTTCACCTCGGCTACGAAGCCGTCCCTCATCTCCGCACAAAGGACCCCCGTCCCCTGGGTCCAACCGAAGGAGTGCTCCTTCTGAGCCCCAGGGCACAGTCTGAGTGTGTGGTGGAGCCCTACAGAGACTCACAAGGACCAGTTCTGTTACTCTGCAGCAGTGACTCTTTAGCAAAGCCCCGTGACCCCAGCAAGCAGCCTTGGTCTTCCCGAGGGCCGGGGTCAGAAGGGGACCACCTGCTTAGCGTCTCGCTCTCGGGCTACATCAACTACCTGGACAAGAACAGTCCCAGCAGACCCCAGCTGCACCAGATTAGATAGATAGATAGATAGATACGAAGAGAGAGTGTGTTGTGTTGCTACTTGCTCTGCTGGGCCCCAGTAGTAAGAGGGAGCAATGTAGAAGCCTAAGACACCAGCCCCCCCAAATCCACCTCCCTTTCAACCCTCAAGACAGGGCTCAGACCCCCAACCCAAGAGAGGAAACCACTAGGACTTCAAAAGCCACAGCTGGGATCATAGGGAGCCCTGGTGGCACAGTGGGCAAGGTGCTGGCTTGTACAGGAGAGAGATGGTGGTCGAAGACACCCTCCGGGCAATTCTGTCCTACAGGGTCCCAGGGGCTGCATGGACTCCACGGAAGCGGGGCTGGGGACCTGACCAGACCACTGCCTGCTGCTTCTGCTCCACGCAGGCTGCTCTGTCTCCCAGGCCTGTGCTGGCCCTGTACTGTGGCCCGTCCCCAGAGGCCCCGGTTCCCAGCACAGATCACAGACTCAGCCGGACCATTTGGGGTGTGTGTGTGTAGGGAGGTATGTGAGGGTGGGTTTGTGGGGTGCATGCGTGGGCTCTGGTTGTCTTTGCTGGAAGCATGCAGCCATCCAAGGCCACAGTGCGAACCATCCCCAACTTCCCACAGCCTCTGCTTCCCTGGTCCCTTTGGAATGAGCGGTGCCAGCTTGCTGCATGCCCACTACAGACGTGAGGATGGCGGCCGGAGAAGCAAGCAGCATGCCTGCACCCGGGCGGACGGTGACCTGCAAGCTGGCCACCAGTGACACACTGTAGACATCCCCCCTGCCTGGCCAGGAGCTCTTTGCATCCCCCCACCCCCCAAAAAAATCCCTGGAAGAACGCCGACCGGGGGCGGGGAGTCCAGCCCCGGGTCTGTGTGTCTGGATCACTCTTCTCCACGTTCCTGCCCTCCAGGATGTCTGCCCTCAAACAGTCCCAGGAAAGAAGGAATCGGCAGGGAGCTGCCTGGAACAGAAGAAAAGCTAAAAATAGCCCCTGAGGTGTGTGTTGGGGGGGGGGGGGGGGGGGAGAGAGACGGACACACACGGGTGTTAGGGGAGTGGGTGGGGCCACATGGTTGGGACTCCCCCCCCCGGTCAGCTGGCCTCAGCTGCTGAATGGTGCTTATTGCACTGGCCTGTGGAAGCCATCCTGGCTGGCCTGAGTGCTGTTTCAATGAGCGCCCCGGAAGCCCACCTTTGCCACCCCCTCCCAGGCCCCAGATGAACAGTCAGCATCTGCAGAGCCCCTTCCTTCCCCAGTCTCTGTGGACCCCAGTACTGGTTTCCAGCCTGAAATGGCCCCTGCCCATGTGGGCTACAAGGGGCCTAGGGTCCTGGCTGGGGCAGTGGTTATGTTCTTGGCACAGAATATGGTGGTCTGACACTGCTCAGAGGTCTCTGGAAGAAAAGCCTGGTGACCTTTTCTGTATGGAATGGCATGGACACCCTACGGGCAAAACAGCCTGAGCCCCAAGAGCCTCTGCTCTGCACAGAAGCGCCGCTCCTTCACTCTCAGCAGCTTCCCTGCAAAGTGGGGGCTGGCCCACCAACATGTCTGCCTGGGGGTGTGGGGAGGGGGCAGGACAGGCCCATAGCCATCCATCCTCAAGGTGACTTGCTGATTAAGGGCAGACAGGACTGGCTAGGACAAGGCTGGGCTCACAACAGGCTCAGGGGATGCAGAGGGGATGGAGGCATCTGCTTTCAGCCCCGTGCTGAGCCAGGACATCAATGAGGGAGCAACCAATTGGGCGCGGCATTATCTTGCCCACAGGAAGATGCGCTCAAACAGTGGCCGGCCCCAATAGTGCAAGCACCTGCACCCTTGCACCCCAGCCGATTGGGTGGACCTGGACTGAACTCCAAGTTCATCCTGGGGGGCTCAGAAGAAAGGCCTGGTGACCCCCCCCCCGCCCCGGAAAGCCCTGTGGGGCTGGGGGGTGGGGGTGGGGATGGTGATTTGAAGTGAGCAATGCCTAGATAGACCCCATGAGGGAGAAGGACTTCCAGCTAAGTCACTCCCAGGAGGACCAGGGCCTGACTCCATGAACACGGGCCCCACCCCAGAGCGAGGCTGAAGAAACAGCACTGGATAAGGGTGGGATGGGAAGGGGGCAGCATGGACACAGGCAGTGGACCTCCATGGCAAAGGGCAGCTCCTTCTGGCACACAAACCCTGGTCATCCATGTACACCCTCCTGCCTGGGTCCATCAGACCTTGAGTTTCCAACTAGGGACCTCACACTGCACATGGCCCCTTCCCCTTGAGGCAACAGTGCCCAAACCTCAGCCTTCGCCTGCTGAGCTCTGCAGTGGCCGGGTGGGTTCCCTGGTGCACAGGGCGCCCTCTATGGAGGCCCCTCTCTGGGCTGAAGCGAGGCCTGTCTCAGAGGACAGGCTGCTTTCGGGCCCTGCTGGCCACACTGCAACACTCCACAGGCACCAGCCTCCATGAACCTTGCAGGACTCCCTCCCCTCCCCCCACCCCAAAGATGCTCAAGGCCCCAAGAGCCTCTCTCCTCAGGCAACTCTGTCCACCTTGCATCCTGGCCTGCTCAGAACCTGTCCCCAGCCCAAGGGTGGGCTGCTTCCCCTAGGACAACCTATGGGGACAGGGCCACTGATGACTGAGACCCAGGTGCACTGCCGTCTGGTTGTGGGTACTGGGGCCTCCAGGGAATCCCGCCCTCTTCAGATGCCGCCCGGGCGCCGTGCAAAGCGGGGCCCCTCGCAGGCTCTCCAGACCCTCAGGAGCACCCCAAGAGCACGGACTGGGACTGGCAGCCCAGGCCCTGGGCAGCTTGGTGCGTGGTCTGCAGGCAGCAGCTCGCCAGGCCGCCCTTGACTGGGGGTACCAAGTCACTTTCTGTCAGCACATGCTCGTGGCTGCTCACGGCAAGGGAGGCGATTCAAACCGCCAGCTGTTTGCGCCTCAAGAGGCTGCGTGCTCCTGCAGATTCAGCCGTGTGTGGACATGACCCTCCATCACCAGGGAACCAAAGTTTGACAAGCCTGCTTAACTTCCCTGTTGGGGTCTGGCTTGGATAACCCCCTCCGCTAAAGGCCCTGGATGCAGCCGTGTGCCCCTCCCCTGTGGTGGCTGAGCAGAGAGCAAGGTCACCTCCAGACCAGAGAACAGGTGGCTGCACACTCTCACAGATGTGCGGGGGAACCCTCCCTCCATAGTCACCGCTGAATGACATCCTCACCCAGCCTGAGCCGGGGGCGGGGCCTGCCCTGTGTGATGGGTCCTGAGGGCAAGCCAGCCAGCCCACCCAGAACCCCCACTCACCCCGATAGTGAACTTGAACTTGAACGGCGGTCCCTCAAAGAAGGCGGCACAGTTGTCGTCGCTGCCTGTGGCCAGGCGGTACGGCCGGCTCTGCTTGATGTCCACACTGTTGATGACCTTGTTGTGCCCTGTAATCTCGCCCACAGACGAACCGCTGTCCCACAGGAAGACGGCGCCAAACCTTCGCCCGGCAGGAGAGAGGAGAGGGTCATCTACCACGGCACACGGGAAGGCCGGCCCCAAGAGAACTTGGATGCCCGAGGGTGGGGTCTGCCAAAATGAGCCAGGGCACTGCCAGAGTGACCCAGGGCACTGGGTGCAGGTAGGCTCACAGGAAGAGGGGAAGGGGGGGGGGGGCACCTTCCCAGGTCCATTGCTTCAGCGCAGGGAAACGAGGAAGGAGATGCAGGTGCCCTCAGCTGGAGCCTGGGGCAACATGCCCAGGGCTTTTCTGGCCTGGGTGCTTAGGAGGGGAACACCAGGTCTTTCTTTCTCAGCACACAGTGACCCACCCTGCTTTCGGTCAGCAGCCCACTACACATCATGATTGCCACCAAGCCTCCTTGGCTGGGCCGGCCCTGAAGGAGTCCTTCCACGCCCACAGGGGCCAGCCCAGCCCTCCACTCCTCAGTGTACACCGAGATGCCCCCCATGCCTCAATCAGAGCCGCCCATGAGGGTGGGTGGGTGGCCAGTCCATGAGGCATTCTGCAGGCCCCAGCGAGGTCCCCTCACTCAGGGCTGCCACAGTGTTCAGCCCCGCCCAACACAGTACCCAGCCCCTCCCCTGCTATGGACTCTCAGGGGCTGGGTATCATACTCCCCTCCCCCCTCGGGGGGCTTACTCACTTCTCCCTGCCCTCCCCGACCACAGCGACCCGCTTGCTGTCCTCAGTCCAAGCGATGTCCTTGATCTTCCCGGCAAAGGGCTGGTACTCGTACTTCAGCAGATGCTCCTTCTGCGTGGTGTCCCAGATCCGCAGCTTCCCAGACACGTCTGCACACACATGGGCCAGGGCACGTCAGCCTGGCCGTGGAGGCCGAGGGCACGCTCAGAGGTGGGGATAACCCCTCTGCCGGTCCATCACAGACCCCCACCTGGGGAGGTGGGGATGGGGAGGCGCCCAACGGCTAAACCAAAAGCCTGGTGCATCCCCCCAGCTCCCAGTGCCTCGGGGACAGCCTGAGGTCTGTGTGCCGCAGGTCTTGGAGCACTGGGGCCAGTGGGACAGTTCAGATCTGCAGCCCTCACACCCACCTCCCATCTCACAGCCGTCACGTGTATGTGCAGTCTGCAGGCTCACTCCGAGCACTCACTCGCACATACTCTCCCTCCTCAGTCCTCCTGACACTCCCCTGCAACCCAGGTACACGCACAGGTACCGGGTGAACCTTCAGCATTTACAGCATGCCCAGTGCTGTCTGTGGCACGGGCCCGCAGGGCCGTTCACCAGCTCCAGGCTGATGGTGCATTGCTGAGGCTGGTCCGGCGCAGCAGTTTCGGCACCACCACCATCCACGCTGCTTGGGTTCCCAAGGCCAAAGGTCTCTGGGGATCCCGGGAGGGAGGGCAGGACAACTTAGCCCGGGGGTTTGCAGGGCAGGGAACACACGACCCAGGGGTGGAGGCCCTGGCTGACTTTCTAGGAGCACCTGGCTCCAGGTCCAGCGGCCTACAAAGGCACAGGGGCCAGGCTACATGCGCGCTGTGCTGAGAACCAAGGCGGAGATACAGGCAAGGGGATGACATGAACCACAGATGATCAGAGCAAGCCTGCCTGGGTTCAAAGCACAAAGCCTCCCGAGTGCTTGGACGAGCTGTCCTGGCTGGCCAGGCCTCACTTCCACATCCACGGCTCCTCCTTGGATGACAGAATATGAAGGCCAGGAAGATCTGTCATCCGACTGAGACCAAGCAGCCAATAAAGATGGGTCCGGGTCAGCTCCAGCGCCCCCAGACCCTTCCCTTGCAGCAGGGAAACTGCACACAAGGTGGCCCCATCTCACACTGAGGTGGCTGAGACTGGCTCCGCCCCTCCCAGCTGGGCAGATCAAGCAATTCTCTGCTGCTCTTCTCCAGATGTTCCTGCGGGAAGGGCGGGGGGGTGGGGGTGGGGCTGCAGCCATGCCAGCCTCCCACTGGTGCTGAAGACAGCCTGCATGCACAGGCAAGGCTAACGATCAATGTCCGCCGAGAGAGGGGGCAATGGAAGTCAGGGAAGGGTACCCGGAAAGGATGGTGAGTAGATGAATGAAGACAAACAGAAAGAAGCATGAGAACAGGGAAGGGAAAGTGGGGGGGGGGAGAGGGAGGTGGATATACAGATGGAGAAATGAATAGAGGACGAAGATGGGCGTAGAGAGAGGATGAGTACATGAACAGATGGAAGGGAAGTAGCTGGACAGATGGGAGGATGAATGGACAGATGAAGAGAGAAAAGCATTGATGGTTGGATGGGTGGGTAGATGGACAGGTAGAAAATGAATGAACAGATGGAAAGGTAAGTGGGGTGGATGGATAGGAGATGGGGAGGGGGGGGTAAGCCCCTCCAAGTCCTGTTTCTCATCGGAAGGCCCTACCTGCCCGGATGGCAGCTGGAGTGGCAATGACAAGGTAGGCACTAGGCAGAGCTCCCCCCGTCCTCGACTCGGCCCCCACCGCTGGCAGGGAGAAGAGTCTACTCAGTCACACAGACGTGAGCTTTGGGGCAGCTAAGTGCCAGGTACCAGAAAGAAGAGTGAGCACACAGAACCAAGCGATGATTCTCACACGCAAACCCACACGCACACGTGCCTGCAACCCAGGGGGCCTCAGCACACCCACCAACTGCCAGCAAGTTGATTCCTATGCACAGTGCCCCTGCAGGACACAGCAGAACTGCCCCCACCCCCACCCCGGGTTTCCGCAAATCTTTTACAGGAGCAGACCCTAAGACTGGTCTCCTTTGGAGGGGGCTGGTGGATTTGAACTGCTGCCTGCAGAGCAGCTGTTGAGCAGATACCTCCGTGCCACCAAGCTCCCCTGGCACATGTAGCCACCTGGCAGGAGAGGAGCGTTTCTGCCGACCTCAAGGTTGAGTGCTGCATCTTAGAAACCCGGGGGCTTTCTGCCGCCATGTGCCGCCCCCGCTCCTCGCAGCTCATGTACCTCCAGAGGCGATGTAGAACCCGCTGGGCGCGTACTTGGCCACCACCACCTGGTGGGCATGCTCTGTGTAGATGTCAGCGACAGCAGGGTTCTGCAGGGACAAGACCCGGGAGCAATTAGTGACATGGGCATGGCCGCACGGCCTCCATCCCTCCCAACAGGCAAACCCACCCTCGAGTCCCACTCAGTGACACCCCATCCCCATCCCCATCCCCAGCGTGCTGGCCTATCAATCTCCAGGCGCAGCCAGCCTCCGGGCGGGAACCCCCTCCTCCCTCGGTCGGCAGCCTGGCACCTGACCCCTGGCACCACTGGCTCCTTCAACCACCACCAAAACCGCACTTATAGCCACCGCATCTCGCTGACAAGAGACGCATACCAGGTCTGACCTCTGGGCCACCTGCCCCAAGCACCCAGCACTGTCCTGGGCAAGTGTCACTCCCCACAGCTGACATGATTCTTGGCCAGCTCCTCCACCTTCCTGTGATAGACACCCCCCACCCCTGCCATGGGCCACTTCTCTCATTAGCTGTCACTGACCTGGTGTCTACTCGACTCCTATGACCCCATAGGACAGAACAAAACAGGTCCAGGGGTCACCACGGCTACACCTCTTCACAGTGGCCCTTCACCTGCGCAGCGGCTGGTGGACTTGACCTGCTCAGCAGCCCTGAGCCTACTCCATGGCCCCACTGCAGCGATCACCAGGCGCGCACTCCCAGGGCCCCATCCTCACAGGAGGACACACTGCCTGGCTCTCTGCCGGGGTAGAGGTGGTGCAGTGTTACATGCTGGGCTGCTAGATTGGAAGTTCGAAGCCCCCAGCTAATCTCTGGGACAAAGTTGACACTTGACTCCTGTACAGAGTTAGTCTCTGGAACTCACAGGGGCAGGTCTGCTGGGCTCACGGCAGGGGGTTTGCTTAGCCCTCATCAGTAGTCAAGAATGCCCACAGCCCTGGAGCTGGTTCTCCTCGGATATGCGCCACTCACCTGGGGGTCCCCAACAGCAGAGCCACAGCTGACCAAGGGGCTCACACTCACTGTATGCAGAAAGGAGTCACACACAAGGGGGCCCCTCACCTGGCCTTTAGCAGGGCTGTCCCAGGCCTGGTAGGGTTGTTGTAGCGTCCGCCCTCAAAATGGCCCGCACTGGGGGGGGGGGGGGGGGGGGGGGGTTAAAGCCCCACAGGCTGGGGTGGCAGGCTTCGCTGTGGGTGGGACAGCAGACAGCTATGTAACAGAGGCTGCTCCCCTGTCCCAGAGGAACCCCGACACACCACACATCCGTGGGGGTTCAGACCACTACTGCTGAAGGGACACCTCCTGTCCCAGAAGGACTGTGAAGGAAGCAGCACTCAGCCCAGTCTTGACACTGCCCCCTCCCCCTCCTTCCTTGGGCTGGATTCTGCAAGTCAAACCTGAACGCAGAGTGGGTGACTGGTCTGGGCCAGTGCTCCAGGGTACCGCTTTTGGGTCTTTACTGGCACAACGCTGCCTCCCCTGCCCCTGCCCCATGGGGCCCCTGCCGTCAGAAGTCCAAGAGACCCAGGGCTTGCAGCCCTCACCTGGTTGGCTAACTCCCCACATCTCCTGGTGCCCAGGGCTGGAGACCTGGTTCTGAGAGCCAGGGCAAAGCTGGAGTGAGCCCTTGGAAAGAAGAACTTCCCAGAACTCAGCTGCCTTAAACACAGCACAAGCCCATAGGGGTTGGAAAAGCAGGCAGGACGCTGGCGGGCCTCAATCAGCCTGCCTTAGTGTCTCAGGGCCCAGGAGGAGCTGGGCGGCTTCCTTCGCGCCTGGTCCGAGGCCCAGCAGTGAACCCTGACTGAGCCTGGTCTAACCCTGCACCTTGAAAACTGGTCTCCTGCCCCCCAACTCAAACAGCAATGAGTCGATCCCAAGAGAGCAGCCGGAAGGAGGCCTGGCAACCCATGTCTGAAAAGCCAGTCACCGGAAGCCCTGAAACCCTACAGTGATGCCGGCCCCCCAGGTAAGCCTGGAGCTGCCAGGGCCCAGACCTGCTCACGGGCGGGCGAGGCGCACCCTGGTCAATCAATCCCCCAGCACATCCACAACGGTCCCCCTGGACCCTGGCTCCCTCCCTCGTCCCCTGCAATCACTCCTGGCCACAGGGAATCCCATGAAGGAGGACACAACACAGCATGCTGGCGGTCACAGGAGGTCACGCCAACCAGACTGACACCAGCCTTGAAGGAGCCCCCAGAGAAGGCCCTGGCGGTCTTCCGGAACCAGCTAAGCCAAATCATAAATGACGGTGAGGAGGGAGAGTTAGGATGTTACCTTGCTTCAAGGGCTCCACAGTCAGCACCGGGCAAACAGCAGTCAGGATGCCCGGATGATGTGGTCATTGCAGAGACCATCTCCTGCCCAAACCAAGCTCACCGCTACACCACGCCACACCACGCGGTCCATGCCCATAGCGCTACCCACAGGGCCACTGGAGCTGCTCCCGTGCTCTTCTGAGATTCTACCCGCTGACAGGAGTCGAAAGCTGCTGGTGGTTTTGCACTGACAAGGACGTCACCTTGATGACCCGAGGTGCGGTCCTTTCGATCGATGGACAAGGCAGACTGGATGCCCGTGAACTACTCACTGCTGCCAATGAGCCTGCCTCGGCGACCCCGTGAGTCTGTGACTGTAGCTGCGTACGCAGCAGAAAGCCCACCTGTCTCCAGAAGAGGGGCTGGTGGTTTTGAACTGCTTACCTTTCCCATCAGAGCCCAGTGTGACCACTAAGCCACCAGGCGAAGAACACCAAGGACACGTGGCCGGCCAGAACGATAAGCAGAGCACCGCAGACGAAGCACAGCAGGAAAACTCCCTAGCAGGCCTGTAAGACCTCCCCCTCCCATCCTGGGCATGTTACGGAGGAGCCTAGTTCCTGGAGGAGGTCCCTGTGCTTGGTAAAGTGAGGCCTCAGCAGGAGGGAGAGTCCCGATAAGGACTGGCACACAGCTGTCAGGACGGGCTCGCACCACCGCGGGGCTGGTGCAGGACTGCTGCCTCTGTCCTCCCTGGGGGCTGTGAGCTGCAGCTGACTCTCGAAATCCTAAATCCCTCCCAGAAGCTCCTGAGAGCAAGCAAGGCCGCTGTGACCAGAGCAGCCAACACAGCGCAGGGGCTGCCCTCCCCCATCACAGGCGACTGCCATCTTCTCCAAAAGGCCCCTTCCCCCGCCGCCACCACCCGCTTTCCAGACAGGAATTTACACCAGCCATGTGTGAACCCAGAGGCTAAGCCCGAACACAAGATGGGTGGCCGAGGGCATTCCTCGATGCTGGGGCGTGGGCTGTGTGCCGGCCCCAGGCAGTCACAGCACACACACAGTGCCCGGTCCAGGTCTATTTCTGCAGTCCCTGTGGGCTTCAGGGTGCCCAGCCCTGCTCCCAGACAGCAGAGCCTGTCCCTCACCCTGGGCTCCAGCCCTGCCACCAAGCCACTGCCTGGCTGGCTTCCAGTGCAAGCCTCACTGCAAGCTGCTGCCTGCTCCCCAAACGAACCCTAGCCCCAACTCTCCCGGGACCAGGCAACCCCAACTGATGCTCGATACTGGGAATGACCTGCCCCATCCTGAGCTGTGAGTCCACCCCACTCCTCACCCACCTGGGACCCACTTCCAACCTCCTCCACTTGACAGGCCTTTCTCACCCCCAGGCCTCCAGACAGACCTTAAGCAACATGACGACTCCCTCCCTCTCAGGCCCCAGGAGAATGTTCCCCCCCAAACCCCTACACAGATGACAACCTGTAAAGGAAGAACACA
>PVJH01034983.1:0-13371 GCA_004026705.1 Nesogale talazaci
AACACCTACTGCAACCTGTGCACAGGCCGAGAGCAAGCCCTGGGCTGGTGGGGAGGGGCGCTGCAGAGGGCGCCTGGAGTCAGGGAGGGGGGCCCAGGGGCAGAGGCCTGGCTGGGAGCAGGGGAGAGGGAGAGACGCCAGGAGCAGAGTGGGGAGGGTAGGGCCTGCAAAAACGGGGTCCCCTGGTGCAGGTGGCCCCTTCTCCAGGGCCGCCCTGCTGGGCCTTGTTCTCAGTGACTCAGGACCCCGGGTGGGGTGGAATGGGTGGGGCGCCACTGGTTCACATGGGCTGCAACCTCCAGAAGCCCACGTTCCGGCCTCTGAGTGCCCAGGGCGTCATGTGTGCTTAGCGTGCCTCTGAGAATGGGAATTGTCGCATTTTGAAAGTAGCCACAAGGCCCTCGGGCCTGACCCATGACCGGCAGGAACGGGGACGCCACCGGACAGGGCAGCTGATGGTCTCTCTCCCTGCAGGTCATCTCGGCCTCGCTCTGGGGCGGGATGCTGGTGCCCATGGGCGAGAAGCCATCCAGTATCGCTGACCGGTGAGTGTGGGCTTAGGCGTCTCAGGTGTGGCCGCAGAGTGCAGGTTGCTGACCGTGGCGAGGGGGGGGGGGGGCGGCGGCATACAAGTACCTCCTTGTGTTCAGCAGGGTTCTCTGGAGAAACAAAGCCGGGACAGGTACACGTGTAAAAGAACAGCGTTATACAGCACCACGGCTGCTTAGTCCACACAGATGTACTGGGGGCTCAGTTCAGCTCACTTTGTTTTGGAAAATTAAGACACTCGGGGTCCTTCAACTCATGAGGACTGCTGATCCGAGGTCAAGGAAGGGTCCCAGAGAGCGTCCCTCAGGCAAGGCGGCAGAGCCTGCCTGCAGGCCGCAGACAGACAGCAGGGTGGGGCGGCAGCCGTCAGTTAGACTGGAGCTTAGGGACCTGGAACTCAAGCCATCAATGCACAGCAACAAGATCCACCAACCATCCACCGGCCTCAGGCTCAAGCCGTGCACTCACCAGCTGCGTGGCAAAGCAGCTCTCAGAGGAGCCTCCGGCTTCAGCAGCATGATCCACGGAGTGGCCCGGCCCGCAGGCTGAGTCAGAGAGCCAACTCCAGCAGCAGCACGCCAGTCCCATCACCAGGGAAGACGAAAGGATGCGGCTGCTGAAGGCATTTATTCTTTATCTCAGTTGCCCAGCCATCAAACTTCGGACCTCATTAAACCCTGCCCACGTGCTCCTAGAGAAGCCCAGTTGGCACAGTAAACCTGACTGTCCCACTCTCGCTGTTGGTGCTGCAGTCAGTCCAACTCAGAGCCTCACTGCGCACGGCAGAGGGAAGCGCTGCTCGGGCTGCACCAGCTCCCGGCAGATTCATTCCCGTCACCGACACAGACGCGTGCTCCTCACTTCTGAGCTGACCCACGGCTGTTTGTCTGTCTCGGGGTGTTCATAAATCCCCCTATGAGGTGTGACTTTGGAAGCAAGCTTACGGGAGGCGGGGCCAACTGCTCAGTAACTCCAACTGATGCCCTGCCTCTAGCGCAGCAAAACCACCCACGCTCGCGTGTGTTTCTGTGCAGAAAGGGTTCTCGAGAAAGGGCTCCCGCAGGTGCGGCCATGGGGAAGCCCAGGCAGGCTCCTCCCGGCTCATGGGAGCTGCTGGACAGGAAGCAGAGGCCGCGGGGGGCACAGGCTGGCGCTGGAGAGGGGAATGGATCCACCGTCCCTGGTCCACTGACAGCTCCTGGGAGATGGAGGAACCAGACAGACTCAGGATCCAGCTCTGGCAGAAGGCGGAGGACCAGGGGATCCGACTCAGCACGGTCTCTCCGGGTCTCGGACACAAAACTCACGACACCAAGGAGCTGCCATCAGGAGTCAACTCACCTGGGAGCCTGTGCTCCATCCCGGCCCTTGCCCAGGTGTGTCCAGCCGACGTCATCCCAACCGTCCCATCCTCGTTCAGCCGGAGCCGGAGAGAGTAGGGTGCTTCAGCCCAGGAAGGAGCAGAAGAGGAACTGATATTTGAGAATACCTGTAGTTTGTCTTCTGCTTGAAACTCAAGCATCGGACATAGGAAACAAAACAGCGAACATTTGAAGTATCCACAGCACTGATGTGATCTTCCCTTTGTCCTGTTGGGGTCCCTCTCGTCAGTCTGGGCCTGGCTTCAGCTGCATCAGAGCTCTGGGGGCCATCCTGGAGAATTCCCATGGCGCCCACGCCCGCCTGCCCCTTCCCTGAGAGCTGCTTTCTGGGCCGTATTTCCCACCTGCCAGCCACCCGGATGAGATGTCCATGACCCCCCGGCCCCTGCCCCTGTGAACGCAGCTCTCACTCGGGTGCTTTCTTCCTGTGTAGGTTTTACCTGGGCGGCCCGACCAGCGTCCGAGGATTCAGCATGCACAGCATCGGGCCTCAGAGTGAAGGTCTGTCAGCCCCTGAGCCTCCGCCCTGCCCACCTCACTGCCCCGTAGCTGGGGGCCTGCCTACCAGCTCCTGGGGTGAACTCCCCGCTCCTCCCCGTGCAGTGAGTTAGCACGCAGCAGCAGCAGCCTGGATAGCTGCAGGCAATCCAGAAAGGACGCCGCCGGCAGCCAGCCCTCTGCTTGTGGGCGCTCGTGGAGCTCACCTGCAGTTCTCAGCTCTCTCCGTAGAAATGAAGCGAGTGAGCGTGTGTGCGTTTATCTGCCCACTCACTGGCATGCGAGTATGTGACATAAGCCCGGTTGGCATGGCAGGGAGTGGGCAAGGCGTGCAGCTTGACACCACCCTCCCTGGCTGGAGAAGGCGGGACTCCGTGTGGAGAGGTCCCGCCCCAAGCCCTCACAGGGCGCCTCTCCCTGACTGAGAGAGTCAGCACCGACTCTGGGACCATGTGTGGGTCTGGGGGGGTGTGTGTGTGTGTGTGTGTGTGTTTAAAAACCTGGTTGCCCATTCAGGACATTCAGACTGTTGTCCTTTGTTCGCGATTGTAAAGCAGCAGGCGTGAGTGTCCTCCAGTGGTGTCCATCGACAAGGCTTAACTTTTTAGAAAGTTTTAGAGGGGCACTTGATTACAGGGCTTGCATACTTTCCAGCCTTGGGGTGGGACAGTCTGAGGAGCTCCGTTCTGCTCCCTCCCGGGATGCGAGTGGGCGCGCAGGCTCCTGGGAGCTGTCAGGACTGACGCCTGCGTCACAAACCAGAGGCTGGGAGGCGACCTTGATGCAAAGGGCTGCAGGTAACCTCCCCGAGCTTTCCTCCGTGGCACCCCCGGACAGAGGGGCAGACCTTAGCAGGACAGCAGCATCCCAAGTGTGAGCGGAAGTGTGAGGCGGTGGTGGCCCGTGGACAGCAGGGTGCAGGCAAGCTCGCACGGCTGGCAGATATGACCCAGACTAGCTGGCAGGTGAACGCACTGGCTGATTTCACAATGCGATCATGGGTTTAAACCGGTAATTGCGTGCTCCCTGACTTGAATGTCCATCAGACTGTTATAGCTCTTAAAGAGGAAAACTCTCCCAGAAGACAAAGTGAGGGTTATTTGCAAAAAGCAGTAAAATGAGGGCAGTCAGCGTGGGTCTCTCTGTCTGTTCGGAGCCACCCAGCCATTCTTAGCTGCTCTGTCCATCTGTGTTCGTGGTCAGTCAGTGGGCAGCTAGCTGCCCCTGCACCCTCCCCCCCCCGGGCTGCTGCACAGAAAGGCCAGTAGGGGGCGGCTTTTGCAGACACAGGCTTCTTCCCACTGCTAGGGAAGACAGGCTTCAGGGCAAGGCTGCCCGGCTCTCTCTCTGCCCTTTCTCCTCCCTCTGTCGCCCCCGATCCACCCTTTCTCCAGCTCTGGCCCTTGCTCCTCTGGTAAACTTTCAGGTGGCAAGTGGCTGGCTTGTCCTGTCTGATGATGTGCCCTCTTTACACTGCCTGGTGGTTAACAGCAGAAACCTGCCTGCAATTGGGGTCATGCCCACAAGTGCATAGGCAGGGGGCTATGATGGGAAAGCATGGGCTTTGGGGCCCAGGCATGGCCTGTGCTCTGACCCTGGTGTGTGTGACCCGCTAAGAATGTGTGTTTGTCTGCCGTGTGAGACGCGGGGCTGAGGGACGCACGGGTCTAAACTGGGTGTCTGTCAGCTGGGAGCCCACTCCTGACGACAGGGGCAGGCCAATGGGTGTGGCCTTGTAGTGTAGCAGCTGACGGTCAAGGAGCAGCGTTGGCCACTCACTGAGCGGTCTGGGGTTTGAACCCACCAGTCAACCAGAGAGGAGAAAGAGGAAAGCCTCGGGCAGGTCTGCTGTGCCGTCCAGTCACAGGAAGCCGTCCTCCCAACCACGCAGGGCAAGCAGAGCAAGGGCAGGCCCACTTCTGGGCACACTAGCACCTGCAGACAGGGCACGCTCCTGGCAGGGGGTTTCTGAGTGCCAGACCAAGGCCCTTCTCCCTCTTTTTCTAACTCATTCCTGCGCTTGGCCGGTTTCCTATAAGGAGAGCGGTCAGAGCCTTAGTTCTTGAAGAAGGGGGCACTTTCTGGGAAGGAGAAAAACAAAATAGACTTGCTGTTGTCCCCTGGAGATATAAGAAAGTTTCTCTAGAGAGCTCGGGTGGAGTGGTGTAGGGGGACCAGGGGGAACCCAGGTCCCGAGGTCTTGAAGGGAATAAACCGCTGTTGCTGCAGGTGGGTCTTCAAGATTGGAGTGTTGCTTTTGTGTCGTGGGCTGTCACTTTTGCATTCAAGGGCTGCATCTTGCACAGAAAACTGTCAAGGGTTCTTGGCAGCTCTTGGTTCTTGCCCTAGCCTGGGGTGAGCCCTGGTGGCGTCGTGGTTGTGCGCAGGACTGCGGCCCACAGGGCTGGCGGTTCACATCCAGCAGCAGCTCTCCAGGAACAAGGCTGGGCCTCCTACTCCCACCTGAGGGCAGTGATGCCCCTCCCCCCGAACAAAAGAAAGGAATTACAGGTTCTTGCCCTAGCCCGGTGGCGTGGGGTGCTAGCTGGAGGGGAAGGGGGTCTTTTCCAGGAGTGGGGGCGATCAGCTTGAGTTGGCCCTGGCTCTCAGGGCAGGGTTGGGTGTGGGCCGACGCTCTACCCTCTGGGGACCTGAGTGCCATCCTCTTGCGTTCTCACCGTCTTTGATCTGATTCGGTGTTCCCTTTGTGCCCCAGGAGACTACCTGGGCGGCGAGGCCTACTGGGCCGGCGGCCTGCACCTCTACACCCCGCTGCCCTTCCGGCCAGGCCAAGGCGGCTTCGGGGAGTTGTTCCGGACCCACTTCTTCCTCAACGCGGGCAACCTCTGCAACCTCAACTACGGTAACGCCTGCCCCAGACCCAGCACAGGGCCTTCCTGTGCTCCGTCCCTGCAGGCCAGGACCCAGGGATCCCCCTGCCAGTGCCTGGGCCCTTGTGGCCGACTGCCCACCTGGTTCTATCCCCCTGAAGGGTCTAGCTGGTGGTGGGAGTGGGGCTGGGTTGGGGGCAGGACCAGGCAGAAGTCACGGAATATGCCCAAGGACTTGAAAGTGCGGCTTACTGAAGAGAGCCAGCCAGCTGGACCCAGGGTCCGCCTGCTTCTGCCCTGGGCACTCAACGCTCAGATGACACAGCCGCAGCCAGCCGGGCCCTGTGGGACACCGCCTCCCGCCCCTCTCTCCCCAGGAGAGGGCCCCAAGGCCCACATCCGCAAGCTGGCCGAGTGCATCCGCTGGTCGTACGGCGCTGGCATCGTCCTCCGTCTGGGCAACATCGCCCGCCTGGAGCTGAATTACTGCATCCCCATGGGCGTCCAGGGGGGCGACAGGTCAGTGCTCCCTGTCCCCCACGCCCTTTCCCCACTGGGCCCTGGTCAGGCAGGTATGTTCCCTTTCTGCGGCCTTCAGGGAGTCACAGAGTGAAATGCAGGTGTGGACGTACTGTCAGTGCCTTTTCCCCGCCACCTTGGAAGGAGACATGTTCTGGACAGGCACACGCGGGCATGCCCACATAGCTTGTGCTTGTCCCCGCTACCGCCAGGGGGCCTTCCAGAGACTGAGTCGCACCAGCTGGCCGAGGTGTCTGCTCCAAGTCCAGCAGCTCAGACCCAAACCTGTGACCGGACGAGTTGGGCTCCTCTCACAGGGAGGGTCCTGTGTCCAATGAGCCTTGGCCATCCCTTGGGTGCGATCCGCCCCACTCACTGGCCCACTCTTCAGGGCGAGGTTGGCAGCAGCCACAGCACCCCAGTGGCGGTGGAGTGGAGGGCCCAGCATCCTGCTCATCAGACTGTCCTTGCTACCTGGTCCGCTCTCCCCACCCCCCTCCCCCAGAGGTGCCCACACTGTGCCCGGCCTTGGCACCCCTGCAAACGGGAGCCTGGCCTCCCAGCTTCCCAGTAGGTGGCCCTGCAGGTGGGTGGTGCTCTCTGGCCCAGGGCATGTGGAGGCCCTTGTCAAGGGTCTCACACAGTGCCCCCTGTGCTGCCCACGGGAGGAGGGAGGGTCTGAGACCCTCTGTCTTCTCCCGGGACAGGGACTGCCTGGTGAGTGGGAGTGTCCACGTGCCTCTGACACAAGGAGACAAACACAGGTCATGGGGAATGGGCAGCCTGGTGACTTCAAGGGCAGCCACCCACATGCCGTGGGGCCCCTCTCAGCCTGGATCTCTGCTTCTCCCCCGAGGCGCGGGCTGGCCCCTCTAGGGTCCGAATGACGTAGGGCACATCTTTAAAACTCAAAGAACTGGGGTTGGGGGGGTGGGGGTGAGGGACATTCCCTCGGCCATCACATTCTGGTGGGTTCTCCCCATGCCGGTCACTGAGGTCATGTGTCACCCCAGTGTCCAGCCCACTCTCTGCTGACCAGTCACAGACCCGACTCGGACACCCAACCCGCTAGTCAAACTGCCCCCACGGTTTTCCAGACCGCTGCATCACCTCTCTCTTCTCCCAAGGAGCTCTTGGTCGCCAGATGCTTTACCCATGGTGCCACCAGGGCCTGGGTTCCCTGTGGAAGCCTCAAAACAGCTGAGGGTCCTCCCTGCTGCTGCTGGACCTGGGCCCAGGGTGCATCTGGGCTCAGGCCTGCTACTCTTTGCTGCTGCTGCTGCTGCTGCTGCTGCAGTACTGGGAGTGCCCACTGGGGGGCGGTGAGCTCCAGGAAGTTAGGCAGCTCGACTTGCTGGGACATTTGTGCGTGATGTCACACTGCCCGCCCTCTGAGAGGCCATGAATGCTGCTCCTGGTGCACACAGACCCTCATGGGAAGATGCCCCCATTCAGACCGCCGCCCACTCGGTGGTCGTGAGCTGGTGGTCACGAGCTGGTGTGGTCGTGAGCTGGTGTGTGGTGCTCCCGGGGAGCTGCAGTCTTCTCCTTGTCCCCCAGATGCAGAAAGACCGTGTTGACTGGTGATGCTGCCGGAAGGTGTGGGGACACTTGCTGCCGGTCACGCATGGCCCTGTGTGCCGTGTTGGCTCGGACCCATTATCTGCAGCGTCCCCCAGCTGCCGGCCACAGTCGAGGTGTGGCCTGTCAGGCTCAGATCCAGACCATGTGTTCAGGAACCACCTGGGTCCCAGGGGCTCCTTAGGCAGCTGTCGCTGACACTGCTGGGTCAGCACCTTCAGGTCCAAGGTGGCGACCGACAGATCACTAGACCAGGGTTCGCCCCGCCCCTCACCGAGTGGCCCATCTTTCCCGATGCTGCCAAAGTAGCACCTGCCGTGGTGCGACCCACAGAGGCTGCTGGGTCATGGTGGCGTTCTCCCTGGGGAGCACACAATGGGGCAGGTCAACACGGGGTAGGGGTTCTGACAGCGGCTGGGGCCCAAGCAGACGCCTCACGTCGTGTTTCCATTGTAGGATATGTGACGGCGTCCAGTTTGGAGCTGGGATCAGGTTCCTGTAGCTGCAGCCCGGCCGCTCCACCGTGCAGGAAGACCCCCAGGGACTGGCCGCCCCAAGCCGCCCGTGCCGCCGCCTTCTCAGAGGACTACTCACCCTGGTGCCGCCCCCAGCTGTGGCCTGGGAGCCATGCCAATAAATCTTACAGAGCAAATGGACACTGTGTGCCCTGGCTGCCTCTCACCTCCTTCCTGAGGTCCTGCGGCAGGCAGCCTTGTCCTCCCGTCCCTCCTCCTCAAACCCCACGCCCGCTGCAGGGCTAAAGCCAGCAATCTCCAGCCCCACCTTCCGGTGCTCCACAAGCTTCCCCACCCCCTACCCCTCGCTGTCCAGCATCCCCGTGTGCTCAGCAGGGCCATGGAGCCTGAGAGGAGAGGGAGGGCCCAGAGGGGACTGCTTGAACACCAGACCAAGTGTGTGTCCTTTAAGTGCACAAGTGGTGTGAGCATGCCTGGAGAGGCAGCACGTGCCTTCCTGAAACCACACTTGGGTCATCTTCCATCTGGCAGGGATGCTGCAGGGGAACCCCCAGGCCATCAGTTGGAGGATTTCCTGATCGGCGACCTGCCCTCTCCCTGGCTGAGTAACACCAGCTCTCCTGCCAGACCCTACAAGGGTCTTGGTGTACGCCTCCTCCCCAGAGCAGTGGTTATGCACTTGTCTGCAAACCCTGGGGCCAGTGGGTCAAGGCCACCAGGCCGTCCGAGGAAGAAAAGTGTGCCTTTTGGAAGGACGACGGCCTCGGAAACCCTGTGAGACAGTTCTACCCTGTGTTCCCGTCGGAATCTGCTAGATGGCCTCCACCCAGCCAGCTGCTAACCCGGAGTCAGGGGTTAACCCCCAGCCACTCCGCAGGAGAAGGGGCTCGTGACCTGTTCCTGTCAGTCTCCAGTCAGGGAGATTCGAGGCACAGTGTCCCGAGATGGGGGTCACTGGCAGGGATGGTGTGTGCTGCTCCCCCAAGAAGCATCTCCCCTGACCTGAGCTCGTGGCCCCTCCTGGCCAGGGGAGGGAGGAGTACCACCGTAGTGGGTGCTGGGACAGCCCTTCTGAGTCAGGTTCCACAAGCCTGTGGGAGAAGCCAAGCCACAGGGAGACCACCCGGGAACAAGTGCGAAGACGCATGGGCCTTCCTCCCGCCTTGCCCCCAGAACCTCCCCTGTACACAAATCGACTCTGACTCTTGGTGGCCCCACAGGTCAAAGTAGACTTGTCCCTGGGACTTTCCAGAGGCTGTCCATCTTTCCAAAGCCAATCTCGTTGTCCTTGTGTGGGCCCTGGCTGATGGGGACCCTGCAGGACAGAGACAGAACTGCCCCTGGGGGTCTTCAAGGCTGGCTGTCCATCTTTTTTGTGGGGGCAGGGGGGCATCACTGCCCTCTGGTGGCAGTAGGTGGCCCAGCCTTTCTCCTGGAGAGCTGCTGCTGGATTTGAATCGCCAGCCCAGCGGGCCACAATCCCTCGCACAACCACTACGCCACTGGGACTCAGCCCGGCTGTCCATCTTTCTAGCAGACAGCCTCGTTTTTCTCCCACAGAGTGGCTGGTGGTTTTGAACTGCTGACCTTCAGATTAGCAGCACTGTGTAGCCACTGCCAGGGCTCCTTCTTCAGACTTCTAGTCTCCTCGACTGAGTAATTCTCCATTGGATAGGACCTCCCCCACCCCCTTCCGTGGTATTTCTGTATCAGTGCTTGTTGGAGAAGGCAGGCAGATGCTGTGAGTTAGAATGCATTTTAAAGCTTGTTTGCAGCGTTCAGCCCTGAACAGAAGTGACCAAACTGCCAGTGGTAGCTTTCTCTGCCTCCTTCCCCGCCCCTTGCACGGATGTCACTCCACGCACAGGGGTCAGAGCAACTCACACATCCCCACCTGGGCACCCCTTTGCACCGTCAAAAAAAATGGAAGCCCCAGCAAGAGCTTTTGTTTGCAGAAGCGGATGGCGATACTCTGGGAATTAGAACTGGGATCTCGCTCGACGAGGTTTCTTGCCTTCTTTTCAAGCGGCAAGCCTGTTAGAGGTTAGCACCGATGATGTCTGCATGGACATGATTTCCCCAAGAGGCGGGTCTCCTTGGATCCACGTGGCTGTGGCTTTCCAGACCACTGACAACGCTCACAAAGCCAGGTAAAGTCTCATCTCAGCGTGGCGTCCAGGTGGTGGCTGAGTATGCAGATCTCACACAGATGTGGGCATTGTGGGGGGGGGGGGAAGACTGCTCGAATGGCCCTTTCCCTGAGTGTCCGTCACCAACACAACAGAGGTCACTTTACTATGTGAGAAAGCACGGCAGGCTGCTTACCACAAGGTCAGCAGTTCAAAACCACCTGTTGCTCCCTGGGAGAAAGACAAGGCTTCCTACTCTTATAAAGAGGGACTGTCTTAGAAACCCACGGGGCACTTCTCCTGTCTTACAGGATCACTGTGAGTCCCAGGGGACTTGATGGACCTGAAACCCTTTCAGTGAATTCTGGGAACTCTGCTACTGAGTGTCTGGAAAACGAGTTCCCCACCTCCTGCCCCCAAACAGTGACTTAGGGGCTGCTAGTCTCCAGGTGAGTGGTTCTAACCCACCAGCTGTTGCTCAGGGAAATGAGGCGATCTGTCCTTGTCAAGATGGACAGCCTGGAAACCCTCCACAGCGTCACTACGAATTCAAAGAGGTGCTCTGGTGGAGTAATGATTATGCATGGACCTGCTGCTACCCACGAGGTCCCTGGTTCGCATGCACCAGCCACCTCTTGAGAGAGAGAGGGGAGACTGTTTATTCAAGACTTAGAAACCCCAAGGGTCAGGTCCGCTCTGTCCCCCAGTGTGGCGGTGCATCATAGTTGACGGCAGTGGATTTGCAGTTCCTTCGCAAGGAGTTGGAGTGGACCCGGTGGGTCTCTCTGGCAGGGTGGCTTGCCCGGCTCCTCGGGAAGGTAACGTCAGACCCTGGGGCTGGAAACGCCTGTGCTTTTGAGTCACACGGCGCTCCCAAGCGCGTCACCCTTTCCTCAAAAACTAGCTCGTGTGCCAAGGCAGGATTGAGATCCGTTACGATGTTACTTTTCTTCCTTTGGGGAAGGACTGAGACCTGATGGGGGACAGAGCTGGAGGGTATTCAAGGCTGTGACCTTTCTCTCTCTCTCTCTCTCTCACACACACACACCCACACACACACACACGCACAATCCTTCTGAAAACAGGGACAACATCCCAGTAAACACCCCAGGACATGGCCCTTTCCTCTCTTTATTGCTCTTGTCCCTCCTGCTCTCCTTCCCAGCTTCTCCTCCCCC
Organism: Nesogale talazaci; assembly: GCA_004026705.1. Taxonomy (NCBI): domain Eukaryota; kingdom Metazoa; phylum Chordata; class Mammalia; order Afrosoricida; family Tenrecidae; genus Nesogale; species Nesogale talazaci. Next base: position 11,144 of record PVJH01034983.1, read on the forward strand.
CCACACCCCCTACTCAGCCTGGCCAAACTTTCAACATCTGCAGCTTTGGACATGGACGTCTGTTTTAATCTGGGTAGACTAGAGAAACAAATTCATAAGCACTCGTGTATAAGAAAGAGGTTTATATACAAGAACAATTGAACACCGAGGAAACAGCCCAGTCCAGTCCAAGGTCCTAAGTCCGATATTAGCCATGTGTCCGATACCAGTCTATAAAGTCCTGTTCAGACTCACAAAGCATATGCAATGAAGCCAAGTACAGGATGATCACAAGCAAATGGGTAGAAAGTGTTTGGATCCAGTGGCGTTGTAAGCCTCTCAGCGCTGGCAGGGGCCTCACTGTGGCTTCTCAAGCATCTCAGCGCTGGCAAGAGCCTCTACCTGACTTCCGGCTTCAGAGGTCTGGATCGATCAGGGTCGACCCATGCGGCCTCTCCTAAGGGATGTATCACAGGGAGGCAGCCTTGTGTCTTGTCAGCAGAACATCTCGAAGGATGTGTTGTCAGATAGTCTCCGAGGAAGTGCACTGAGAGAGACAGTGTCTCCACCTCCAGGAAGAAATGACCACATTTCCCAGAATTCTCAGGAGAAGGCCACGCCCACACAGAGGTCTTATTGGCTAGATTGACCTCTAGATTGGTCAGATTGACAGGCTAGACTCCACCCCTACGCTCTTCATCCTCAAACTGCCACAGCCTCTGCTCCTCTCTTGACAACCATGGTGTGGTGGGACGTTTCTCTAGAGAGCGGAGTTCGTTTTGTTGAGCACAGGGGCATTCAGGCCCGTTGGGACCAGGGCGATGCTGGGCAGGTGGGTGGTTCTCTGGCAGATACGCGTGATACTTCTATGTGAGTGTGAACCTGGGTTCCTGCAATGACGGTCCCTTTGCCGTCCTCCAATGACGGTCTTTTTTTTGAGTAGAGAGAGCACGGCCATAAACTGGGTGAGCACATCTGTCTGTGGTTCAGTCTTTCTCCCTCGGCGTCCACACAAGTACGGAGGCGTTGGGTTGTCTGGTGCTTCTGTCCCCGTGTGATCCCATGGTGGTTGTACAGCTCTGCAGTCTCACCAACGCTGCGCCATCACACAGCCGTCTAATCTCTTTTTTAAAAATCATTTTATTGGGAGCTCATACAACTCTTCTCACAGCCCATTTACCATGTCAATCCCATTTGTACGTTTGTTGCCATCATCATTCTCAAAACGTTTGCTTTCTACTTGAGCCCTTGGTATCAGCTCATTTTCCCCCTCCCTCTCCACCCACCTTCCTCGTGAATCCTTGATAATTTATATATTTTTTTTCCTCTATCCTCCTGGTATCACCACTCTCACCACTGATCCTGAAGGGGTCATCCGTCCTGGATTCCCTGTGTTTCCAGTTCCTGTCTATACAGCCTCTGGTCTAGCCAGCTTTGTAAGGTAGAATTGGGATCATGGATAGTGGGGAGGATGAAGCATTAAAGAACTAGAGGAAAGTTGTATGTTTCGTGGGTGCTGCACTGATATGATTTTTTTGTTTCTTGATGGATCCGATACCTGATCCCATCAACAACTCATGATCACACAGGCTGGTGTGCTTCTTCCATGTGGACTTTGTTACTTCTCAGATAGATGGCTGCTTGTTTATCTTCAAGCCTTTAAGATGCTACATCTTTTGATTGCCAGGCGCCATCAGCTTTCTTCACCACATTTGCTTATGCACTTGCTTTGTCTTCAGTGTTTGTGTTGGGAAGGTGAGCATCATGGGATGCCAGTTTAATAGAACTAAGTGTTCTTACATTGAGGGAGTACTTGAGTGGAGACCCATGTCCATCTGCTCCCTTAATACTAAACCAATAAATATATGCACATAGATCTATTTCCCCATCATCATATATAAATATATTTACATATATACACACCTGTATTTAGACCTCTATAAATGCCCTTTGCCTCCTATTTCTTTCCTCTATTTCCTTTTCATTTCCCCTTGTCCCACTATCATGCTCAGCCTTCATTTGGGGATCAGTAATTCCTCTTGGTCATATTGCCCTTGATCAAGCCCTACCAGGCCTCTTTGTTTTATTTTTTGGGGGAGGGGGGACATCACTGCCGTCTGGTGGGAGTGGGAGGCCCAACCTTGTGCTGCTGGATTTGAACCGCCAAGCCAGTGGGCCGTAGTCCCACACTCAACCACTATGCCACCGGGACTCAGCCCTCCTACCAGGCCTCTTAAACCCTCCTTGTA
>PVJH01034984.1:7947-20219 GCA_004026705.1 Nesogale talazaci
CTAGTTAATACCCTGAATTGTAAACTGAGATCTCATAAATATTTATTACTGTGAAGTCTGCCTTGAATAGCTGGTGAAAAATAGACAAAGACCATTCCAATGCAGAGAAGACATGCCCGGATGTATGAAGCTTCCCCAGAGTCACTGTGTATGGTGGTCCCTAGGGAGTAGCTAGCATTTGGGGAAACCACAGCTTCTGAGAGGAAAGCATTACTGACTTCTTTTTTTTGCATCTGCTGAAACCATGCTCTGTTGCAGGGAGGTTTGTGTCTGGGCTCACACTGACTTCCCATCACTGTGTCTCTAGCACAGTAATACACGGCTGTGTCCTCAGGATTCACGGAGCTCAGTTTTAGATAAACTTGACTCTTGGAGGTGTCCCTGGTGATGCTGACTCGGGACTGGAGAGCTGGGTTATAGTATGTGCCCCCATTATACTGTATTGCACCAACCCACTGCAGTCCCTTTCCTGGAGCCTGGCGGACCCAGTTCACGTCATTGCTGGTTAAAGAGAATCCAGAGACAGCACAGGTGAGAGACAGGGTCTGTGTGGGCTTCACCAGTCCAGGGCCTGACTCTTGTAGCACCTGAGACAGGACACCTGCGGATAAAGAGAAGCATAGTGAGTCACATGCTCATGCTGTACCCCCAGACTTCATGTAGGAATCACCAAAGCACTCACCTCCCAGAGTTGCCACCAGGGAGAGGAAAACCCACACACAATTCATGTTCATGTGGATAAGATGCATGACACCCAGAAAATTCTCTCCAGGGATGTGAATTTAAGTACAAGTATGCTGTGGTTTCATGGGACTGAATACTATGTATTTGCATGTGGGAGGTGCATTTGTATGTAAAAGTGAAACGGGCTAATTGGGGCCCTTGCTCTGGGACTCACACTACAGAAGTGATGCTGATGGCGTCCATGGGAGAACACAGTTCTCTCTCTGAGATCTTCATTCTACCAGACATATAAACATCTGTTCATATTTTATGCTTAAAATAACTTTACATTTATTACTATCAGAAGCACTCAGACAATCTTATGAAATTAAGGACAATCTGTGCTCTCACCACGTTGAATAATCAAGACTAAGAATATCTGAATCTTTTCAAAGATCTGAACACATCTGAAATATGTGTATGTCATCCCAAAACCTTCTTTCCCATATGACATTTCAGAATCTGTGAGAACTAGTAAAAGGTACTTCAATGTTAACCTCTTGATTTAGTGTTGGAATGAAAAAGGTTTCTTTGTAAGAGGGTTATGTTCAAGGTTAAAAAAATCACAGAAATAAGAATAAACTCATTTTTCTTCCCATGGATTAGTGCCAGGTGTGGGTGTTGGGCTCACTGTATTCTGAGAGCCCCCTGCTGACAACATCCCATCACATGCAGGAGGGGTTTTCTGGGCTCACACTGTCTTTCAACTTCTGTATTCACATGCAACATTATCTCTGGTCCTAAGCATTCAGACTCTTGTTCAGGAGAGTTGCCTAGAGCTGTCTCTGCAGGTTTCCTGCCATGGGCACTAGAGTTACCACAGTGGCCAGCACAGCAGTTCTCACTGACCAGGCCCTGCAGTCCTTGTCCAGTCTCCTGTCCTCTCTTCTTCCATCACTTGGTCCAGAGTTGGTGACTCTTTAGCATCCCTGCAGGTCAGCTTTCTCCCTAACATAAGTTTTATGTCTGTACTCACACCGACTCTCCTTCACTGCTACAAGTTGCTAATAGTTTGAATTGTTCCATGGAAGGAAGTATGACCTCTAGAAATTTATATAGATATTGATATCAAGATTGAGAGATATACCCCTATAAAACATTGATTTTTAAAAATTCCTCTGAAAGAAAATGAAGGCATTGAACAGAGCTTAGGCTGCATTCTTTCCAGAGGAAAAAGGAAAGTACTTAAATCAGACATCTATTCAAAACAATTGAAACAATAAATATAAAGAGTTATTTATTCCATGTTAAAGAGTGGAAGGGTCAATGAGAACTATCTTTTTTATTTCTGTCATGTGTGACAGGGCATCAGCAAATGCTGGTAATCGTTGAAACAATGATGCATTCAGTGCCATGGGATTATGCGTGAGAAGAATGTTGAAATGTATTGTGTATATATAAGCAGCATGAGGAAAATAAGTTAAAATAATTTACAGATAATTTTTCCACACATAGTCAAAAACTAATGGAAAGTTTGTGGGAATAACATTTCAAAAGTTTCTGTAAAATTTTGATAAGGATGGTCTTAGCCCCGGTGGTGTAGTGGTTGAGTGCAGGACTGCAGCACACTGACTGGGAGGTTCAAATCCAGCAGCAGCTCTCCAGGAGCAAGGCTGGGCCTCCCACTCCCACCATAGGGCAGTAATGCAAAAAACATTGAAAAGGAAAAGAGATTTGAACATAACCAAAATAATCTTAAAATTAGCAATGGAATCAGTAAACTATACATACAATTTATTATTTGTTTAATAGCAGTGAGTCAATTGCAGTGAGTCCTATGTTGAAGTGAACTTGCTCTAGACTTTTGTCTCTGAATCCCTAAGGCACTCTCCTCGGGAAAAAGCACAACAGAACAAAGACTCACTTGGGTTTCAGGGTTTCTGGATGTGAATTAGCCATGTTCTGGAGAAGATACTAGAACCGATCAATAGATCTATATCTATATATCTCTCCAACACTCACACGACAGAATATGTTTTATTAATCCAAGGCAGATGAACCATCTCACTTTGTAGATTAATGAATTGAAACTTGAGGACACAGTCTTGCATGGCAGTGCAAGACACACACTGGAATGAAAATATTGGACATCCATCTGGAGAAAATTTGGAACTCACATAACAATTTCATACTACATTAAAAGGAGCCTTAGTGACATAGTGGCTATGCCTTGGGACAGATTTACGTGTCAGGCGTGCACACAAGCCATGATAAATTTTTATCACCTTTACTGAGTTATTTTTTCAATTTTTCTACCCTCAGTTCATTTTATGTGTTTTATCTTTTATCTAATTTTTTGTCTTTGTTTTTACGCTTTATTTTGTAAGTCTTTATATTTTGCAATTTTTGATTTTCTTTTTGATTAGTTTTTTTTCATTCTTTCCATTTTCCTTTGGTATCTTGTAAAAATTATTTGCCTTTAAACAATAATATTGGCTTAAAATATTTCCTAGGTCATTCCAGGGGAAATTGAATAAATATACATTTATAAGTATTCGGCAAAGTGAGAATATTTAAGATACTTTGAATAGTGTGAAGAAAATTTCCACTCAAACTGAGTTTTTTTTTTTTTTGCATTACCTATTTCTAACTGTGACAACACATTGCATTAATTAGCATCCTGGAGTGTAAACAGAGATCTCATCAGTACATATTTCTGTGAAGTCTGCCTTTGAATAGAGGGGAAAGTTAGACAAAGCCCATTCCAATGAAAAGAAGGCAAGTTCCAATGCATGAAGGTTCCCAAGAGTCTCTGTGCATGGTGGTGACAAAGTGGAAAAAATCACAGCTTTTGAGAGGAAAGTATCAGTGACTTCTTTTTCTGCTGAAAATCTGCTGAAAACATGGTCTAACGAATATTCTGAGAAATTTGTTTGCAATTTCCTCCTCTTCTGACACATTTGTTGTCTTTTGGAATGTTTTCAATGAGTGTTCTCTTCATTGTGACTCCAATGAATGATCTTACTAATGACTCTGCTCACCAGACGGGCCATTCCAGTTTGCCTGTTCCCAGTTTCAGGGGTCCCTCTATTCCTGGGACACTTGTTTCTGCATGAAAGGGAGAAAATAGGTAGCATCACCTAGGACATGCAAAAATTTAGCTCCATAAGTCACCACAATCCTTTTCTCTGACATGGAGACTGTGAGTCACTCACTCCCCACAGTGCACAGGGAGCAGAGCAGAAAGACACCTGCAGAGACCGGAGCTGGGGCTATAGTGGGTCACTGAGCTCAGTACGTTTGAAATTATGCATTGTCCTCATGCTTCTGGACATGCTGTATTTCATGGTCAACAGGTTTTGAGTAACATATGGGGTGACAATTACCATGGTAACCTGTTTTTCAAGAAGGAAAAATGACACTGAAGTATTAGAGTCACTTTAACATTTGCACTGCAAACAGAGAATACGAGGTCCTCCTTTCAAGTCAGGAGTGACCAGAAAATTTAGAGAGAAAGAAAAGGAAAAACTGGGGAGATTCTGAGGGCTAAGAGAGGAAGCCCTCACTCAATCAGGAAATCCTCCCTGTCACATTCACCTGTGCCTGATATGGCTTGGTGTCTGTGCTCGGTGGGTCCTGCGCGCCCCCTGCTGCCCAATCTCTCCCCTGCAGGGAGGTTTTGTCTGGGCTCACACTGACTTCCCCTCACTGTGCGATTCATGTGCACAGTAATACACGGCCGTGTCCTCAGCAGTCATGGAGCTCAGCTGCAGGGAGAACTGGTTCTTGGATGTGTCATGGTTGATGACTAGGCGATCTTTTAGAGATATCGCATAATCTGTGGCCCACTGTGGTCTGTAGTAAGTCCTTCCCATCCACTCAAAGCCACTTCCAGGCCACTGCCTGATCCAATACCAAGTATCACTGGTGCTGGAAACAAAGTCCCTGGTGATGGTGCAGGTGAGAGTGATGAGGGTCTGTGAAGGTCGCACCAGCTGAGGACCTGCTCCTGCAGCTGCTCCTGAGTCAGGTCACCTGGAGATACAGAAAATACACATTAAGCACCCTATCTGTCTGTGAATATGCCATGTAGGATTCCATCTCCCCCCAACACAGATCCGATGGGAGACAAAGTGCCATGAGGAGGAAGAGGAGGAGGAGGAGGAGGAGGAGGAGGAGGAGGGAAGCAGACATGTTGGAGCAAGGTCACGCTGATTCAGCAGTCACTTGAGTCCCCTGATGGGGAGGCAGCTTTTAAACAGGAATTCATAGGAGAGATTTGCCTATGAGCGTCATTGCTGGATAAAGTCTGGAGACTGTGAACAGTCCACGGTACATGGATTCTGCTAATCCAAAAGGAGTTTTCTCCAATATTGGCTCCTCTTGCATTTGGACCGAGGCAGCTGGCAGACATGGAGGTTATTGAATGCCTAACCATAGGCTGTTCCGCATCTTGCCAGATGGAAATGTTTGCTACCTTAAATTAATCAGAGTCCTCGTGTGTCTGTATTCTCTGATATGAACACATCAAAGTTTCATTCAATCATTCTTTCAATTGTTCATTGTGATAATTGAGAGCTATTCACATACCAGGAACTCTTCTCCAAAGAAGACAAATAATTGAATTCAGCAAGGAAGCCAGCAAGGAAATACTATTTGCTTCAAAATCCTAAGCCACTCTCAGACTCACTCTGAGTCTTTTCTGCCTCAGAGAGACCCTCTGTGGTTGAATAGAACTATTCTGTAGGCTATTTGGTGGCGTTTGACACTTTGGCATTTTTTTTACATGCAAAATAGTTTTTATTCCAGATTGAGCTAAATTTAAAGTTCAAACAAGCACTGTGCATAAGATCCAAGGTCACGATCTTTTACAATGATTGTTGCTGAAGAGCTGCAGCTAAGGCTGAGTGATCTTGTTAGGGTTAGCGTTAGGGGAGAAAAAAAGTCTGAGTGATCTTAAGTTTGTCAGTACATTCGGCACTTACTGACAACTATGAAGTTGTAGGAACAGATGATCACAATGACTCGGTACCTGACAGACTTCTTACATCTGAGGCCACGTCCTCCACATGAACTCGAGTTCTATGAGGTTCGAATGGAAGGAAGAGACTCCGGGTAAAATCCATCGCCGCCAGCGGGTAGGAGCTGAAATCCGCTCAGAGGTTCTCATCCGGCGCCCGCTGGCCGGGATCCAGTGACATTTTCTGAGTCTACCAGGCTAAGCCGCGCGCCGCCTTTGCCGCCTTGCCTTTGTTTCTCCCCTTCTGTTTCTCGCGCTTTGCTTCAATTTTTTTCTCTGCCACAGGTTCATCCACACCGGGTACTGCCCGTGCTGGTCGAGAAGATACTTCTTATTCCTCTTAATCTCAGTCTCCATTTCCATGCCATCTTCACCTTTTTCTTCATTCACCTCACACTGCATTTGCTCTTGGCTCTGTCTGGGCCTGCAGCTGTTGCTATCTCCTGAACACCTTTCTTGACAGCATCGCTGTCTACTTTGAGAATGTTTTCAAGTGTGTTGAGCTCCTTTGGGGCATTCTTTTTTCTCTTTTTAGCACAGATTTTCCTGGTCCACTTACTCTGTAAGCTTTTTGCCATGCTTTACCTGGGCATGGGCTCGCACCTCATGTGCAGCAAACAGATCCCGCAGACCGGAAGTGCGACAGTTTGATAGTTTACAAATAATCCCTGCATCCAAAAGCCTCCTATTTCATAAAGAGATAAGGGTTAAATGTTTGACATCCGTGAGCTTTCATTTGGTAACCTGATATGTAACTTCAAAATATCATTCACCTCCTTATTCTCTTCCATAAGAGGTTCAATATATCCTACTCCCACCACCAGAGAGCAGTGATGCCCCCCCAAAAAATAAAATAATAAAAAAATTTTTTTAAAAAGAGGTTCAATATATTACAGGACATTATTATGACCCATTGAGGATGAAGGGGCCCATGAAAATAGCCATGGGTTGGAGTCTTCAATCACATCGTATACAAGTGAATGCTGGACAATGAGTAAGGAAGGCTGGAGAATATTTTGATGAACTTTGAATGATGGGTTCTGGAGAGGATTTTGAAAAGACCATGGGGTATTGCAAAAATAAATTGATCTTAGAGGAAGTGCAGCCACAGAATTTCCTCAAAGCATGGATGGTGCTGCTTTACCTCATGAACTGTGGTCATGCAACCAGGAGAGAGCAGCACCCGGGAAAAGATGCCATACTCTGGGTCAGTGAAAAAGAGGACGATCCTCAGGGGCGTGGATTTGTACAATAAGGATAGCTGTGGGATCAAGCAGAGGAAGTGTGATGAGGACATTCTGTTCTGTGTACACAGGGTTGTTATCAGTTAGAACAGACTGAGAAGTACCTAAAATGAACAAAAATATGTCAAAAGTCACAATAGCATTCTTCACAGACACTGGTAGAATGAAAGTTCTTAGGTGGGGGGATGAATATATAATTTCACTTTTTAAAATATCATTCTACTGGGGTTTCATCCAACTCTCATTACGTTCACTTTAAAAAGTTGCACAGCACCAAGGACTACAATAGAAAAATGTTTTGAAAATGATGATAGCAGCATATGTTCAAATGTGCTTGACACAATAGACATACACATGGATCGTGATAAGAGCCTCCAATACAATTATTTTTTTTAAAAAAAGAAAAGAAAAAGAAGAACCAACTAATATAAAATAAAGAAAAAAGAAAAGCACACATCAAAAAGAAATGTGTTCCAAGTTGCCCACGAAACTACTGCTGAGAAAGCAAGGCAGGGGCTGGATGAAAATAAAGTGGGGAAGCTTCACTTGAAAAGAGGAAGGAGTGAGCCAAAGGCAGAGTCCCCGAGACAAGATCCTGAGGGAAGAGGGGAGGAAAGAGTGGGGTGGTGTTTTACATTGACAGACAGAAACATCAGTAAGCATATTTAGAAATTAATGGATATGTACCAGCTTCCCAGGAAAAATCACAGATATGCACAGGGTTGTGTTGTGAGTATTGACAAGACTTAGCATTTTTGTACTTCTTTCTTCTAAATGCCTTCTCATTTGATCTGGTGGTGTCTTTCTAGTGCATTTTGGATTCATGGCCAAAGCCTACTTGATGGTGACCTGAAGGCTGGGAATATCTATCCTCTGCATGCTTACTCAGCAGGGCTCGTCGTCCCTGAGAGTGGGATTGTGGAACGGTAAACTTTTCTATGAGGAAATGCTGCAACAAAAAGAAGGTTTCAGGAAGGATATGCAGAATAATTTTGGGCAATGTATGAGATATACAGATTTCAACACCGTGTGTCAATATGCTAATATCCAACAGGAGGTTCCTTGGGCAAGTGCAAAAGTCACAATGTCACAGAGGGCTAAGGCGATTGGGCAGTGGTCTCACACAGCATGTCCAATGAATTCATTGTTTTCATTCTGGAGTCTGTTCTTGACTAATTTATTATAAGAAATTAATTGACAATATTTATTGGTAATAAATATTGGTAAAATTTCACCAAAGATTATCTATGACATTAATAAAAATAAATTTTCCTTAAGATGGTCAATATGGCTGAGCCTCATTGGCGCAGTGTTTGTGCGTGGGACTGCGGGCCACTGGCATGGAGGTTCAATTCCAGTAGTGGCTCCACAAGAGCAAAGGCTGGGTCTCCTACTCCCACCACCAGAGGGCAGTGATGCCAAGGAAAAAAAGATGGTCAATATGTTGCCATGTATTGTTGCTTTTTTAACTTTCTCTCACTCCCTCCTTCCATCCTTCCCTTCCATCTTTATTTCTTTCCTTCCTTTCGGATGTAGCAGTGATTGATTGAGAGCCAGAGCCTTGAGTGAAAATGTTCAAACCTTTTCATCTTCTCTCTTTCTTGCCGAAGAGAAATCTGGGTTTTCTTTTAAAAATCAAAGAGTTTATTTGAGCTACAAAACAATCCAGAGATTGGCAGTAGTACCGCTAAGAATTCACAAAGGACAGATGTGAAAGGACATTTTCAGAGAGTATACATATAGAGAGAACCAGGAACTTACAAGAAAATCCTGATGGGTTGGCAATTTATAAAGTATGATCAAATTCATATATGTGTGTATGTATGTATATATACATACACACACACACACACACATATATATATATATATAACTGTACTCCAAGCCTTCTTGAAATATGACAACTTTGGAAAGTCAGTTAAAAAAACACTAAACATCATCATCAACAAAAGGGAGGTCGGTCTACATCTTTGAAAGAAAGTCTATCCCTATGCTGACCACCTAGTTCTTTTGAGTTCCTCCACAGAATTCAAAAGGAACTCACTAATGATGAGTAATAGGTCAATTCAGCACCATCCAATGTGGGACTCCAGGAGCAGGGAAAGGACCATGACGTAATACTATGAAATGGAAAAGCTTACAAAATTGGATCAGAAGCTTCTGATACCTAATATGACTTAAGATCACATGACTTTAGAAACCCAATATCCAACAAGGGCATGACCAGGCACGTGTGTGTTCTTAACTGAAAGATTGTCTCCTCCTGCCCTGTCCAGGGGCTCTCAGCACCCTCACTCTGCCTGACACGCCTTACATTGCATTACATGGCAGGTCAGTGATCAGAAGTAACTTTGTAGAGGCAGGCTGTTGGTGGAAATAGAACCTGAGCTTAGCTGAGTCTGAATTTTACTGAAAGCCCCATTTGAGGCTCTTTGCTGTCCAAGAATATTGAAAGCACCATGAACTCAAGAGATGGGAACTTATAGAGTCAATCTACTATTATTTTAGGATAGAAATATAAACTAGTTAGGGAAATTTTATACATTGTTAAGCTGTATCTTAGCAAGAAATCCTCCATAGCTGTGACCTCAGGTTAACTGCCTCTACCTTGTCTCTCTGATTCTCCTGTGCAGGCACAAGTTCTTATGGGTACTAGCTCAGCCAAAGACCCAATTCTGATCTCAGTGTCATGAAACTTTCTCTCCCTACTTGTTAAGATGTGGTGCCTGTATACATGGCCTTCTCATCAACAATTAGGGCCGTAGGAGTAGAAGCCCTGGGACATCTTCATTAAAACAAAGCTGTTGTCACAGTTTGTACCTGTCATTCCATGATTTGTGTCTGTCTGAAAAATTGTTTCACTCATTGTATGTGTGTGTGCATGTATGTGTGTTAGGTACATGTGGCTGGAGAAACACATCTAGTGACATTCGTATATGTATAAGAAAGAGCTTTATTATATCAAGGAGTGCTTATATATCAAACAAACCCACCAGCCCAGCCCATATCCAGTCCCTAAGTCCAACACTAGTCCAGGAATCCCTCGTCAGACTCGCACATTTACAAGCAATGGTGCAGAGTGCAGGAAGCACAGGCTGGTGGCTGCAGAGTTCTATGGATCCAATGGTGGTGGATGCATCCCCAGGGTTTTGGCACGTCTCCCAGTGACTCCTCAACAGGAAGGTGAAAACATGGAGAAATTCCTAGGATCATCCTTGTGATAAGACCACATGCACTATGAGGTATCCTTAGGCTTGCCAAACTCCACCTCTTCATCTCTATACCTTCAAGTTGACACCACTGAGTGTGTAATCACTTCTAGTCCGTTAGCCACAAAACTGTGTTACCTATTATGTGGCACAGATGAGTAAGTGCTTCCAGTGCCTCATCTGCTTGTGGAAGCATCTCAGTTGGCATTCCACCCCTCCTTGTGTCTACTTTGTGACTAATGCTGTTAGTGCACCTTTAACTTTTTCCTTGAGTAACATTGGTTCTTGCTCATATGCTACCTCTTGAAGTGGGTGGGAAACAGTGACATGTATTTTGCCCTTTGTTTTGTATCCATGAACAGTGTTCTGCCATTTGTTTCAAATCTATAAATGTGAAGTTTCATGTTTTTTAGTCTAAAACACTTTATTATAGAGAGATTATTTACCATTGGCAATGTTAACGTTATTTTAAAAACACCAAATGTTCCACAGAGATTTATTTAGCATAATTCTGATAAATCTGCCTCTAAAACTTTCCCTGGTTAAAAAGGTTCTGGAGTCCACTGGTGGGGAAGCTTCATGTAAACATGACATGCCAGATTTTTGTATATGAGTGTCACTGAATGGTCTATCATCTGGGGTCCATGATCAACCTGCTAAACTCTTGGATCACAGCTCCACAAGAAGGTTCCTCAAGAGCTGATTCTGAAGAAAGTTTTATGCAGGCAGGTGAAAGACCTAGAAACTTTCCATTTTCATGGCACACATAACTTAATCTTTCTCTCAAGGGCTGGCTGCTGAGTTTGAACACCTAGACTTGTGGTTGGCAACTTGATAGTCCACTGCACCATCAAGTCTTTCTATAAACATGTACATCAGGGAACCTACATTACAGGGCAATGTGATGTCACTTTGAGGATCAATGGTCTCTTATGCCTGTGAAATCTGGACAATGAGTATATAAGACTGCAGGGAAATCGATGACCAAATTTATCGTTTGGGAAGGATTTTGAGAGTCCTTTTGACTGTAAGTAAGGAAAGCTCACTTCATCCACTCTGCATCCCTGATACTCTTCTTCCGTCTTGTTTTTGTCCCCCAAACACAAAGGACATTTCAGAGAATGTGACTTGAGTCCCTCAGAAAGTGTTAGAGAAAGGAAATCACTGACTTGAACATTAAATTACAAAAATGGACACCGTCTAGAAAAAGTTTTATATATTTTTTAAATTAAAAATCATTTTATTGGGAGCTCATACATCATTTTTCCAATACATAAATAAACATACTGTGAAAAGAACCCTCGCATGTCTGCTGCCATCATCATTCTCCAAACAGCCGCCCTTTCCCCCAGCCTTATATTTTTTAAGATTTCTATGTTTTTCATCAATAATAACTCTGGCGTATAAGTACAAGGGACTCTCAAAATGGCATGTATTTATATTTATTCCTACATATACATTCATACTTTCAATGTACTGATTATTTATTCAAATATTGCATTCCAAATATATTGATATTTTCATTTTATATAGTTATATTTATTTTTATTTATTCACTTTAACATATTAACTGAAATTGATATTAACCATCATGTTCTTACTTATATTCATATTTATGGTCAGATTCATGTTAAGAATCATATGCTTATTTAGATTTAGACTACTATTTACATTGACATGCATATTCATGTTTATACTCACATTACTATTCATGTTTATATTTGCAATTATGTTTATATTAATATTCAGGTTCATATCTATATATGTACTTCTACACATATTAATGCTTACATTTGTAATCATATTGAGGCTATGTTTGCATCAAACTAATCTAATAATCAATGAGTACTGTTATCCTGTGCACTCATAGATGTCTATCCATTTTTGAGTTTGAACATTTTTTACAGCATGTGATCTATTTCTTCTGTGATGAATCACTTGAAATTTTGGACACCAGTCTTTATTAATTTAGATAGGTAATTTATCTAGAAATAGGAACACTCTAAAATTTCAAATTCACTGTGGTTTTCTTTCATAGCTTTCGTTCAATTGCGATATTGGCCTTTTCATTTCTTATTTGTTATATTTGCTTTTCCTATTCCTTTCTCATTACTAAGTTTCCTAGTAGTTTGTCAA
>PVJH01034985.1:0-20099 GCA_004026705.1 Nesogale talazaci
CTGGCCATACTTCAATCAAGACATTTATTTGACCTCTTGACAGTCCATCATCCTTTCAATATTCTTCCCCAGCATCATAATTCAGAAGCATTGATTCTTCGGTCTTCTTCATTCAATGTCCACCATTCACATACAGATGAGGCAGTTGAGGTCATCATGGCTTACGGTATCTACAATTGTGTTTCTACCACCAAGACCATCTTTCTGAATTAGTGTTTCTTACTGTTTGTTTCCGAATTTTGTATTTCAATCACCAATAATTATTAATTCATTTTGATTGCATGTTTTGTCAATTTCAGATTATTTGTGTATAATTCTTCAAATTCTCCATCACAAGCTTTAGTGGTTGTACATAGATTTAAATATTGCTTATGTTATTAGGTTTCTTAACATGCGAAGCTATAATCCTATCATAGACAGCACTGTACTGCAAGATATATCTTGAAATGTCCTTTTTGATAAAGAATATCACACCCTTATTCCTTTTTATTGTACCTTTCCCAGCATAATAAACCATATGATTTCCTGATTCAAATCACAAATACCAGGGTTTCAGTTAGGGTTAGGGATGGGGTGGAGATAGGGGTAGGGTTAAGGAATAATACAAAAATTTTTAAAGAAAAAAAAGACTAATACCAGTCCATTTCAGCTCACTAACACCTAACATATCAATCTTTACATCTTCCATTCCATTTTCCTAAATTAATACTTCATACATTCTAAGTCCCAATTTTAGTCTACTTTTAAAACTCTTTCTTCTCCTTTGTAGTCACAGCCTATCAGCCAATGAAGATCCTGAAGGCATCACTCCCACAGGTTTTCCTTCCTATATGTCATTATGATCCATTCTAATTTGTGAAGGCAGCTCTCCCTGAGTCATATTTTGAGTGCCTTCTTACAGGAGGGACTCATGTTCTGGTGCATCTCTGACAACATTCTGCTTCTACTCTTTTAGGCCTTCAGTAGCTGACAATGTTTTCAGGCCAGCCATCAGGTCTCCAGTGGATAATTCTTATGGAAAGGACTATCAATTCCTTCTTCATAGTTTGTTTTTAGTCTGGAAGCTCCACTGAAACCTGTACATTTTGACCGTGCTGATATTGGAAATACCAATAAAATAGCTTTCAGCTTCAGAGCAACACACAAGCTATGTCAATATGACAAACTCGCAGACAAGTGGTAGTTCATTTATCTTTGCTGTTGTTTGATGCCATCAAGTTATTTCTGACATATACCAACACTGTGAACAACAGAATGAAAGCCTGCCCAGGTCTACATTGTCCTTACATGCGTTCCCATGCCCATACCCATCCTTGTAGCCACTTTGTCTGCCCACCTTGCTGAGGACTTTCCTCTCTTTTTCTTCCCCTATACTTTATCAAGCATGGGGACCTTCTCCAGGACTCGTCTCTCCTGACAGCATGCCCAGTGTATGCTAGAAGACTTATCATAGACCTTGCCTCTATGGATCAATCTGCTCGTATTTCTTCCAAGACAGATTTCTTTGTCCTTTGAGAAGTCCATGACACTTTCTATATTCTTTATTGTTCTTCACAGTACCACAATGAAATTGCATCAACTTTTCTTTACTTTTCTTCATTCAATGTCCAACTTACTCATCAAAGAAACAACCTTGCTTTTAATACTCTAAGACAGAGGCCCTCAAACTTTTTTAAAAAAGGGACAGTTCACTGTTCCTCAGACTGTTGGAGGACCAGATTATAGTTTTTAAAAAAGCTATGAACAAAATTTTATGCGCACTGCACAAATCTTATTTTGAAGTATAAAAATATACCAAAATGGGAACAAATACAATATTTAAATTAAGAACAAGTAGAGTTAAATCAACTAACTTACCAGTATTTCAATGGGAACTATGGGCCACCTTTTGGCTAATGAGATGGTCCATATCCAGTTCCTAATTTGCCATTGCCTATCATAACAAATGATGCAAGTGTGCATCAGTTACTTGAATACATCTTTCAGAGAGTCACAATTCTGCTATTCAGCCAGTTCCATTTGATAAATTTTATCCACATTTTGAATATCAATAGAAAATGCGTTACAGAAAAGCTGTATGTCCTATTCATGGAGATGAAGCTCTTGAAATCTAATTGGATCTCCTTTCCAGCTCTCCAGTGAATTCACACATGCTTTGTTTGGTAATGTAATCAATATTTTTTTCTGCAAAAAGATGTTGAGTTGTGGGGAGATGGCAGAAATTTTCCTCCTTTACTTGTTTGATGAGAAAGCCTAATTTTACTTCATATGCTTTCACATGTGGTTGCATATCACATACAGATGAGATTCCCCTTTCTTTGAAGTTTCACAATGAAACTGTTGAGCAGCTCTGTTACATCTGTCAAAAAGGCAAGGTGCCATTTCTGTTCTGCATCATTGAGCTTAGGTACTTCTTTGCTTTTTGAAAGCAGAAATGTTATAATCTGTGAAATAAATCATAGAAATGTTTCAAAACTCTCCCTCAAAAGATGCTCACTGACCCACCGGGGGAAGAAGAACAATAATCACCAAACACACACAAGAGACTGAAAGACAGAACAACTCTACCCAGAGATCATCAAAGAGATAACAGCCCCCAAGATAACTCTGGCTCAGAGATGGACGAAAGGCAAAATGAGCCACAAACAGACACGCACACAACCTATGGAGATACAAAAACACCAAACCCAAGAGCAATAAAATGACAACTCAGAGTGCACAGATAGATGTAATACCTAAATATCAATGGATTGAATTCAGGGCTTATGAGACAGAGATTAAGAGATTGATTTAGAAAACACAACCCCTCAATCTGCTACCTTCAGGAAACATATCGTAAGATCACAGAGAAAAATAAATTGAGAATCAAAGGCTGGAGAAAAATATACCAGGCAACCAGCAATTAAAAAAAAAGCAGGGGTAGCAATCCTAATCTCAGATAAAATTGACATCAAATTGCAAACCATAATAAGAGATAAAGAGGGACACTATATAATGCTTAAGGGAAGGGTAGTAAATTACCTAATAAACATTTTAAATATATATTCCCTGAATGAGAGACCCGCTGGATATGTAAACCAAACACTTCATATGATGAAAAAAGAAATTACAGCCTCAATATTTGTAGTGGGTGATTTCAACACATCATTCTCTGAGAAAGACAGATCACAGGGAAAGAAACTCAATCAGGAGGCTAGAGATCTAAACACTACAATTAGAAAATTTGATGTAGTAGATATCTGCAGAGTTTTCATCCAAAAAACTTCACATTCTTTTCATCCCCACATGGGATATATTCAAAGATTGAGCACATGCTGGGACATAAGGTGAATCTACATAAAATTAAGCACATTGATATCAGAATTCTCTCCCAGACCACTATGCCATCAGGTTATCAATTAACAAAATGATAAAGAGAACTAGAGAAAACAATTGGAGAATGAATAATTCTCTACTGCAAAAGGAATATGTACAGAGATGAAATTTAAAAATTTCTAGAAACCAATGAGAATGAAGGCACGACATACAAAAACTTATGGGACACAGCAAAGGCAGTCTTCAGAGGAAGTTTCATAGCAATACAGGCACACCTGAAAAAGGAAGAGCATCTCATAACTGATACGTTGGCATAGAATTTACAACAACTAGAGCAGAGTCAGCAGAACAATCCCACTAATAACAAAAGAAAAGAAATAATAGAAATCAGGACTGAGATCCAAGAGAGGGAAAATAGGAAAACAATGGAAAAAATTTACACTGCTAAAAGTTGGTTCTTTGAAAGAATTAACAAAATTGATAAACCACTGGAAGACTTAACCAAAGAACAAAGAGAGAAAATTTCAATATCAAGAATGAGTAATGAAAGAGGGGACATCACAACTGACCCTAATGAAATCAAAAGGATAATCACATAGTACTACAAAGGTCTAGCTATACTCGAATGAATTCAACCACTTGGTAGACATGGACAAATTCTTGGAAAAACAATCTCTTCCTGGATTGTCCCCAAGGGATGTCAAGAATCTCAACAGATCCATAACAATAGAAGAAATAGACAAGGTTATTAAGGAATTACCAAAAAAAAATCACCTAGACCAGATGGTTTTACAGGAGAATTCTATCAAGCATTCAAGGAAGAACTGACTCCAATCCTATACAAACTCTTCCAAAGCATAGAAAAAGATGGCAAGCTCCCGAACTCCTTCTTTGAAGCTAGTATAACACTGATACCAAAACCAGGCAAGGATCCCACAGGTACTGAGAACTACAGACCAAAATCCCTAATAAATATTGAAGCAAAAATCTTTAATAAAATACTGGCCAATAGAATACAAAAGTATATAAAACAATTCACCCTAGCAAAGTGGGATTCATACTCAGAATGTGGGTGATTCAACATACGAATGACCATTAGTATCATTCGCCATTTGACACAAAAATATATAAGAATCACATGATTATATATATTCATAGATGCTGAAAAAACATTGGACAATATCTAACACCAATTCCTGTGTAAGACACTCAAGAAGATAAGAATAGAAGGAAACTTCCTCAAGACAATACAAGCTATATATGATAAACCAACAGCCAATGTGAGAGTCAATGGAGAAAAGACAAACACAATTCCACTGAAAGAGGGAACAGATAAGGATTGCCCTTGTCCTCACTTTTATTCAATATCGTACTGGAGGTTTTAGCTAACACCATAAGGCAAAGAAAAGATATAGAAGGTATACACTTGGAGAAGGAAGAAGTGAAATTATCATTATTTGCAGATGATATGATTCTATATATGGAAAACCCCAAAAGCTCCACAAGGAGAGTAACTGGAAGTAAGAGAGGAGTATGGCACAGTGGCAGGATACAAGATCAGCAATCAGAAGTTGATTGGACTGCAGTACACATCAAAAAAGATCACAGAAGAGGAGATAAAAAGAAGTGCTCTTCACAATTTGCCAAGCACAAATTTAAATATTTAGGGATATACTTGACTAAAAGAACAAAAGATCTATATCAGGAAAATTATAGAGTACTATTACATGAGACCAAGAATGACTTCAAAAGATGAAAAAATATCCCACCCTCATGGATCAGAAGACTCAATGTAGTAAAGATGACAGTTCTACCTAAGCACTATATAAGTTTAATGCAATACTGATACAAGTACCATCATCCTTCTTCAAAGAAATGGAAAAGATGATTGCCAACTTCATTTGGAGAGGGAAGAAGCCCAGAATTAGTAGAGAACTCCTCAAGAAGAAGGACGCCATGGGAGGGTTTGCTTTACCTAACATTCACATATACCGTACAGCCACAGTGGTCAAAACCGCATGGTGTTGGCATAATGATAGATACTCAGACCAATGGAAAAGAACTAAAAACCCAGAAATGAAAACATCAGCATACAGACAACTGATCTTTGATTAAGGCCCAAAAAATATCAAATGGGAAACTGATACCCTTTTCAACAGGTGGTACTGGAAAGAATGGATATATACCTTTATAAAAATGAAGCAAGACCCTTATCTCACTCCATGCACTAGAATAAACTCACAGACCTCAAAGTAAAGTGCCAAACTATTAGGGCCATCAATGTGTCCTGAGAACACTGGCACAGGGATTACATAGGCTATCAGAAATAGGGAAAGACACAAACACAGAGGAGGCACAAATAGACAAGTGGGATATACTGAAGATAAAACACCTGTACACATCAAAAGAATTCACCAAGAGAGTAATAAGAGAGCAGACAGACTGGGAAAACATCTTTAGCAATGACAAATCAGATAAAGTCCCTATTACAAAAATCTACACTATCCTGATAGCTTCCAAAAAGAGCAAAACTAACTGCCCACTGAGGAGGTGGGCAAAGGACATGAACTGAAGTTTCACAGAGGCAGAAATCAGAATGACCAATAAACATATAAGAAAATGTTCCCGATCACTAGCCATACGAGAAATGCAAATCAAAACAACCTAACACCCTCAAGGATAGCTCAATTCAAATAGTCAGAAAGCAACAAATGCTGGAGAGGCTGTGGGGAGATAGGGATGCATGTACACTGCTGGTGGACCTGCAGGTATGGTTAGCCACTTTGGAAATCAATTTCAAGATATATAAAACAGATGGAAATTGAGCTACCATATGACCTAGCAATCCCACTGCTGGGCATATACCCAGAAGAGGCAAGCAACAATCCAAGACCAGCTATCTGTGCCCTAATGTTTATTGCAGCACAGTTCACAATTGCAAGGAGTTGGAAGTGGTCCAAATTTCCATGAACTGATGAATGCATTTAAAAGCTGTGGTACACACATACAATGGAGCACTATGCATCACTGAAAAGCAGTGATGAATGCATGAAGCACATCATCGCATGGGAAGAATTGGAGGAAATTATGCTAAGTGAAGTTAGCCAAGTGCAAAAGGACATGTACAATATGACTCTGCTGATGTAAGCTTAATAATAATTTTAAAATGCAAGGGGCCATTGAGAAAAAGCTATGCTATGGAGAAAATCCTGGGAAAAGGCCAAGTAGTATGGCAGGGGCCAGATCAATTGCAGGGCTACATATGGTAGCAACTAGGGGGGAGAGGGCACATGGCGATGTGTAGAAAGGGAATGGGGTACTAAA
This sequence comes from Nesogale talazaci, assembly GCA_004026705.1. NCBI lineage: Eukaryota > Metazoa > Chordata > Mammalia > Afrosoricida > Tenrecidae > Nesogale > Nesogale talazaci. The sequence goes on from PVJH01034985.1 coordinate 6,640, forward strand.
CCATCCAAGGGGAGTGTGTTTTTTTATATCTCCACAGGGAAAGAGGGACCAAACTTAAACCTGGTGACCCAGGATGTGAATGCAGCACGACGGCATGGAGTGGGCAAACAGGAGAGGGGTCTGAGCACACAATCCCAATTCCAACCAAAGGGGCAGCCACCTCCCTACCAGAGGAGTTTGCCTTGGAGGTCAGCACTGAAGCTGAAGCTTGGAGAGTGAGATATGCCGAACCAGAGCACAAGAAAACAAATGAAATGGGAGGAAGAAGGGGCTGAGCCCCGGTGGCGTAGTGGTTGTGCGCGGGACTATGGCCCACTGGGATGGAGGTTCAATTCCAGCTCCACAGAGCAAAGGCTGGACCTCCTACTCCCACCACCTGAGGGAAGTGATGCCCCCCCAAAACACACACACACACACACACACACACACACACACACAAAGAAAGAAATGGGAGGAAGAGAGAATGGAGTGCATCCTGGCCCACCAAGCGTTCAGGACGATAATTTCACCCAGAACAACTGATGCACGAAGAGGAACATATGGCCAGCCCCATTATGAAATAAGGCTACCCTCACTGACCCAAGGGCTACCAGGGTCAGGATGGAGAAACAGGGTCAGGATTATACCCTATATGACACAACCACACCATAGCAAAACACTAAGAGTATGCAACAGAGCGTGGAGTGTCAGATGAAGTGCCAAGCATATACTTTGGGGCCAGGGGTGGCACCCCATCAGACTCAACCAGGGAACACTCCTGGAGGTCAACAGACCTTGAACTATTTACAAGTTTTTACATGGTTATTGTTTTTAATATATATGTGTATATATACACACACACATACACAGGGCATTGAGGGATTTTTGTTGTTGCTGTTATCATTGTTTTATTTTCCTTGATGGCTTCATTCTAGGAAGCCTTGTTTTGTACTTATTGTTACCTCTGCAGTCTATAGACAGGATGGGCTGGACAAACAGTATGGATGCAAAAACGACGACTGTTGGTTCCAGGGTAGGGGACGTGGGAGAGGGGGTGGAGGGGGAAAGCAGGTGATGTTGACTAGCCCAGGGAAAAGGGAATAGCAATTGATTCAAAATCGGTAAGAAGGTGGGTGAGAGAAGTCCGATAGGGATTGATCAAGATTAATGTAACAGAGAGAAAATACTGAAACCCAAATGAAGGCTGAGCATGATAGTGGGACAAGAGGAATGTAAATGGAAATAGAGGAAGGTATTGGGGGATAATGGACATTTATAGAGGTTCAAATATAAGTATGTACATAGGAGCCCATATTTATAAGTGATGATGGGGAAACAGACCAATGTGCATACTTACAAGATTAGTAGTAGGAGAGCAGAGGGCTTTGGACCTCCACTCAAGTACTTCCTCTGTGCAAGAACATTTTGTTTTATTAAATTGGCATTCCAAGATGCTCACCTTCTCGACATTATCACTGAAGACAAAACTGTGCACGAGCAAGTGTGGTGAAGAAAGCTGATGGTGCCCGACTATCAAAAGATGTAGTGTCTGGGGTCTTAAAGGCCTGAAAGAAAACAAGTAGCCATCTAGTTCTGAAGCAACAAAGCCCACGTGGAAGCAGCACATCTGCTTGTGGGATCATGAGATATCAAAGGGATTAGATATCAGGCTTTAAGAACTAAAAGCATAACATTGCATGCTCGCTTTCCTGATATGATCTCTGGCTGATGATAAATGTGTGCATAAGCTCATATGGTGAAGAAAGTGGATGATGCCCAGCTATCAAAAGATATAACGTTTCGGGTTTTAAAGGCATCTGGGGTCAAGCAGCCATTGAGCTCAGAAGCAGAAAAGCCCACATGGAAGAAGCACATCGCGGCCTGTGTGACCACGAGGTGCTGAAGGGATCTGGTGTAAGGCATCAAAGAACTAAAATCATTAATAATGACACGAGTACAGATTGGGGACCCAAAGCCCATCAACAGGTGAAGCAACATCCTCTTACAGAGGGGTTTCAGGGAGATAATGAGCCAGCCAGTTAAATTATAATGTAGTAACAATGAAATATGCAACTTTCCTCTAGTTCTCAAATGCTTCCTCCCACCATCATGATCCTGATTCAGCCATATGGGTCTGGCGTGGAAACATGGGAAATTTAGGATAGATGGTTGCTCAGAAGTAGCAGTAGGAGTGGTGATGCCAGGAGGGTGGATGGATGGTGGAATAGAAAGAGGTAACCGATTTCAGGGATCTACATGTAATCTCCTCTCTGAAGCACAGACAACAGGAAAGTGAGTGAGGGGATAGTGTATGGTGTGAAAAAAATAAGAATTTGTAAATTACTAAGGGTTCATGGGGGAAGGGGAAGGGAGGGAAATATAGGGAGTTGATACGGGGGGCCTAAGTGGAGGGAGGACGTTTTGAGAGTGATGATGGCAAAAAGTGTGCAAATGTGGCCTGCATACAATTGATGTATATATGGATTGTGATGGACGTTCTATGAGCCCCCAATAAAATGATTCATTAAAAAACAGGGGGAGGGGGAAGGAGAAGTGTGGCAGTCATGTGCTTATGTTAATTTTATGATTGAAATGTAGGGGTGGAGCCTAGCCTGTTAATCTGGAGCTAGCCATTGAGTAGACAATGAGACCTCCGTGTGGGCATAGCTTTCTCCTGAGACTTCTGGGAAATCTCATGATATTTCCCTCCTGAAGATGAGAAGCTATCTTCCTCCACTGTTGGGAGTTAGTCTCAAAGATAATGAATCACGGATAAGACAAGATGGTAGCATCTGAGGAGCTGAAGGAGTTGCAGGAGAGACTTCATGGCTTTGCCTTGAAGGAACCGGACCTCTGAAGCTGGATGCTGTTTGTGGACCCTGAGCCCTAGAAGCGAGGAACCATGAAGGGACCCCTGCCAGCACCGGGACTCTGAACCCACTGGCCTGTGACTTCATGAGTCAGAAAGAGACTTTATAGACTGATATCGGGCGTATGGGCTAATATTGGACTTATGACTTTGTACTGGACTGGATAGGGATGCTTTCTTAATGTCCTGTTCCTCTTATATATAAACTGTATGCTTATATCCATATGTGAGTCTATGTATTTGTTTCTGTAGTGTACCCTGACTAAAACAAAGAGCTTATACCAAGTGTTCAAATGGAAATTATTTGGAAATGAATAATGGCAATATGTGTACAAATACGCTCAATACAAATGATGTATTGAATGTTATAAGAGCTGTAAGAGCCCCCAATAAAATAATTGGGGGAAAAAAAAGAAAAGACCCACTCTACTTCCAGTTCTTTCTCAATGAAGTGGGGTCCTGCTATCTACTTACTTCTCTCTCCACTTAACTCTTATAGGACAAAAGGTGGGGCTGGTCATACTTCAGAGAAACTCCCCTTACATTGAATCAGGAGTGTGACCTGATTAAGCACATGTATCTAATCCTAATTCTCTTATCACTGATTTGATGTTCCCATCACATCATAACAAAGGGACATGAAGGCATCATTACATAATTACTAAATTTCATGATTATATATCGGCCAAAGCATTAACAATCAGGGAGCAACCAATTTTGCTGCGTATTTTTGGAGGACACAGTTTTATCTATGGCACAGTCGATACAACAGTAAATGTGTTTAGTTACTAACTCTAAGTTTGAAGTTGGAGTCCAATCAGAGAGGAAGGGGGCTTCACAGAAAGTACTGATAATCTATTGGGGAAAAAGTTCCTCGAACAGTCATTGAAAACCCTGTGGAACACATTCCTATTCTGGATATTTGAGGTTGTGATGAGTTTGAATCAACGTAACAGCTGATTTACTTGGGTGATAATTACATAGTGGTGTGTTTCAAGATAAAAGATCAAGGTAATTCTGGAGTATTTTAAAATTCTCTGCTAAAATATTGTGATAGTTTGGGTAAACTAGCGAAACAAATTCATAGCACTCATATGTATATAAGAAAGAGTTTTATGTAAAGGGTGATTGTACATTAAGAAAGCATCATAATGCAGCCCAGTCTAAGGCCATAAGTCTCATTAGCCCGTGTGTCTGATATCAATATATAAAGTAATCTTCAGACTCATGAAACACGTGCAATCAAGCCAAATGCAGGACGATCATAAACCAGTAGGTAGAAAGTCTTTGGATCTAGTGGTGTTGGAACCATCTCCGCACTGGCAGGGATCTCTCTGTGGCTTCAAAAGTCTTGTTGCATCCATGTGGCTTGTCTGGCTCAGATCACTAGGGTAGTTCCATGTGTTTTGTCAGCTTCAATGTCTGCCAGGGAAGTGAGAAGAGAGAGGGAGGTGTCTCCTGTCTCCGAGGAGGAAGTACTGGATTTCCCAGAATTCTCAGGAAAAGGCCATGTCCACAATGAGGCCTCATTGACTATAATCTAACCAACAGGCTTGACTCCACCCCTACATGCTTAGTCCTTATACTGACAATTATATAACTACCACAAAATAAATACTCAGAAGATTACAAATAATCGAATCAATTGATGGTTACAATTTAAGAGAATCCTGGTGGAAAATTAATCAGCACAGAAACATATCATCAGAAATTACTCATAGAAAAAAATAGGATAATTCAAAAAGTATCCAATAACTAGGAAGGACTCAAGATATGCAGACTCCATACACTGTCTCCTTGCACAAATTCTAATTCTGTGTTTATAAAGCAGGTAAGCAGAAATTGGGAAAGTATGGGAGAATATTTGAGAATATAAGTACGTATAATCAAAGAATCGTCTTTACATCCCATTGATTCCAACTCAGTGACCCTATAGAACAGAGTAGAGCCATAGAAATTGCTAGCATTTCAAACCTAGTTTGAATCTGTACAAGAGCATATTGGCATGGTTTTTCTCCTAGTAAATAACTGTCAGGTTTGAACTACCAACCTCTTGGTTACTGAGTAAATGGCAGTGTGGTCATATCCAACCTCCACTGGTTTCCTTGTCACAACTTAATCCTACAGTAGAAAATTCCCTCTGAACTGGAATTATAACCACAGACATAGAAACTAGGGTTTATAATATATTCCACAAGAAGTATGGCTAGAAGGGCCCCCTATCAATTGACTATACCTCAGCTAGCTTTCAAGTCCTCAAACACTGCGCCACCAGGGTTCCTTATCTAAATGATAGCACTACTAGATTTGAATGGATTGAGGATTCCATCTTTAAGAAATGGATGTTGTCATGGATCTCTACAAGACATGTGGAGATAAATTCATGGGGAAAGGGCAGGTGGTCAGTATGGGGAACAAAGGAACAAGAATTTAAAAAGCTGCATGGAGCCGCTAATAAGATGTACTTTGCCAGAGTGAAGAAAAATCTGTCAAATTCTCAGTAGCAGTGGCCATATTTGAAGAGACATCACCAATATAAAGCCACCAATGCCAGATGATTGAATCCCATGGACATTGTTGCTTGTGGGGTATGTTTGTTGAAAACTGAGAGTAATACTAATTTCAGGTTAATGAATGTCAACTGTAATTGTTCTGAGAAAGGTATGACTTTGTGCCAAGATGAAATGACTCATCGCATTATGAGCCCCCCATGAGGGCACTCATCCTGACAAAGATCATGGTCTGAATAACATTCCTTTTACACAAAGGATTGTCCTTTTCTTGAGCTCCATGTAGAGGACCACACGGTCAGTTCTGCCAGATGGACTGCATTTTCATGTAATGCACCTGGCAGTAAAAGAAAATCTATTTTAAGCTGACTGGTCATTTCTCATGAGGTGCATTACAAAAGCACTGGGATAGCCCAATTTATTTATAATTGGATTTAAAACACTTTAAAACATAATGAAACCATTTGACTAAATGCTGCCTCCTGAGAGTTGGCTTCCCATATGAGATGGTGAGATTAAGTCTCTTAATAACTATCTTAAAAATCTATAAAACAGGCAGGATTCGGGTTGAAGTGTAGCAGACTTAGTGGGGTCCTAAACTGTGGAATGGAAAGACCACACAACAGAAGAGTTGGAAATTATTATTGGGGTGCATGAATCACTCTGTGGTTTAGGCTGGAATACTTGGGATTGTTTTTCAAATGTTTTAAGTTTGATAATATATATACTTCTTTTGGGAGGGCGCATCACTGCCCTCTGGTGGTTGTAGGAGCTACCCATCCTTGCTCTCAGAGAGCTGCTGCTGGATTTGAACCGCCAAGCCAAAGGGCCACAGTTCCGCACTCAACCACTATACCACAGGCGCTCAGCCCCCAATATATATACTGTTATAGACACACATACATATATTAAAAAAGCAAATGTGTTTGCCAAGATCTCTCCTTTATCTCCAATCTTTAACACATGCATTTTAAATGGTTGTAATCCATATGGCTCTGATGTCCTCTGAGGATTGGCTATAAAAGATTGCCCTCTGAAGAGATTTCTACACAAAGCCTTCCTAGAAAATTGGACACATTTTCTTAGAATTGTACCACCATCCTACATGCACTTTTATCAGAGTCATGGGTGGAATGGAGGGGCATAAAGAAAAACAAAACAAAACATGGACTTGGAAGTGGCAGTTTCATGCACTGCCAGTTGTCTCGTTTATAGTGTGGCTTTGAACAGGTCATCAAACTCCATTAGGTTTGTTTCCCACCCACCCCCACCCTCATTCAGAAAATGAGAGTGAAGAGCTAAAGTCTCTCTTGAATCCCTTCTAACTCAAAGCCTTGCATAGCTATAGTCACTACCTAGATGGAATTCAGTGGACTTTACATTGGTTCCTGAACATGCACCTATCAAAATTTCTTTATCATGGATATGGGAAGTTATGGAAGGAACTCAAGTAAGATGTCATAAGTTCCAAGGAAGCATAGCCATCTTTTCTGGTTAATGAGAGGAAAAAGGGTTGCTGAGGAGGCCAATGGAAAGGACTTATCTTCTAACTCTTTTCATATCTTGATCTGTTATACTTTAAAAGCACCAAAGAAAACTGTCGAAAGAGAGTAGGTAGAAAAGAAACATGAATCCAATGATGCACTTTATTTGGCTTTTCAAAAAAAAACCCTACACACAACAAGTACCAGAAGGTTTACCCCCCAAAAAACAGAATTGTAAATTTTCACAGCTTATCAGGCCATTTAATTGAGACCAAATGCAATTCTTAGGTATAGAGCTTGAGTTTTTATATTAGATAGGCTTGGACACAAATATACTTACTTTTCCGTTGAATAGTGGAATGGACTTGATATTTTAACTATGAGTGCTTGAAGAAACACAAGATGGACAGTGATCACATGGAGGCCAGTTGACTTTTGGAGAGATTAGTCAAATACATCAGCAGCAAGGTATCCTACTGAACTTTCAAAAGTGACGGGTGGAATTGATGTCAATATGCACTTTTTTATGTCTCCAACCAAACTAAACTAAACTAAAACTAAGTTGTAATGTGCATTCAGGGAAAACTTGGCATTACAAAAGAAACAAGCAGGAGAACAGAAATGCAGAAGAGAAGGGGTCAATTAACACCCTGTGTCCCATAGAATGGAGACAGAAACATGTAAGGTAAGCTTTAGGGGCTCCTAGGGACTCTGGTGACATAAGAGTCACAGGTTGGGTAGCGAAGCACAAGGTCAGCAATTTAAAGTCACCAGGTCCTCCACCAGAGAGAGATGGGATCTTCTGCTCTTGTAAGACTTTCCATGTCAGAAACTCGCGGTGGGCGATTTTAACCTGTCCTCTAGGGTAAGTGTGAGGCAACCTTGACTCTATGGCAGTCGGTTTAGGAGTCTCGGATGAGTATTCAGCTAAACCTTCATGCATAAAGGGAACAGCTGGTCTTTGAACCCACTCAGAAGAACTTTAGTCATAAGAAAGCGCTGGAAATCTATTTGTGAAAGATTGTGGACATTAAAGACCCCGTGGAGCAGTTCTCTTCAGCTCATGTGGGGTTGACATGAGTCAGAATGAATGCAGCAGCAATACATCTGGTTTCTTAAGTTCCACTTTAGTTACAGGAAACAGAAGTTATTACTAGGATCACTTGTCCTTTTCTTCTCTCTTCATTGGCCTCCCTATAGGAGTCAGAAGAGACAAGGAAAAAGATGCGTCAATGTAGGAGATGCCTCGTCTCACCAGATTCTGTGTGTGTGTGTGTGTGTGATTTGAACCACCAAGCCCGCGGGCTGCAGTCCCGGACTCAACCACTTATGCCACTAAGGCTCAGCCCCACCAGATTCTTTAAGACCTGGAGCTGTAACAGATATTCCAGCTGTCTTGTTGTCAATTGAACTACGTAGAAATGGCAAAAACAAACACATATGAGAAGGCTTCAAAAAGTCCATGGCAATGTTTTATTATATGTTTACCCACTAACTTTTTCAAACCCCTTCAGGTAAGGACCTAAAGAAGTGCTGTGGATCCAGTGCTACTTAGCTGTTCCTCATGCCATTAGCTGTTCCTTGTCCTGCAGGAATACCAATTGGAATGTTTCAACAAGTTAGTAAAGCATTGTAAGCACTTATTCATATATTTCAGGAAATTTAAAACACAACTACTTGGCCAATTGCCATGAGGAAATCCATCTTTGTATCAATTCCAAAGAAAGTTGACCCAACAGAATACTCAAATTATACAATGATATCATCTATATTACATGCAAGTAAAATTTTGCTGAAGATAACCCAACAACAGTTGCAGCAATACATTGATATGGAAATGCCAGAGGTTCAGGACAGACTCAGAAGAATGCAATGCAATAAGCAACCATTACTAATATCATATGGATATAGGCTGAAAGCAAAGAATACCAGAAAGATGTTTACTTGTGTTTGATTGACTGTGTAAAGGCATTCACTTATGCTCTGGATCACAACAAACTATGAATAACTTTGAGAAAAATAGGAATTCTAGGGTTAGGGTTAGGGATAGGGGTGGGGCTAAAAAAAATTAATATTATATAAAAAATAAAATAGGAATTCCAGAACATTTAATTGTCCTCATGTGCAACTTATGCACAGATCAAGAGCGTTGTGAGAACAGAACAAGGGAATACTGCATGGCTTCAAATCAGGAAAGGTTTGTGTCAAGATTGTATCTTTCCACTATATTTCTTCAATGTGTATGCTGAGAAAATCATCAGAGAAGTTGGATTATATGAAGAAGAATATGGCATCAGGTTGGAAGAAGGCTTACAAATGATCTTTGATATCCAAGAGACGCAACCTTGTCCAAAGTGAAGACTTGAGGCACCTGCTGAAAAGATGGAGGATTTGAACTCATGGTGTGGATTACAACGCGTTGTAAAGAAGACCTAAATCCTCAAGAGGTAACATTATGACGAATGGAGAAAAAGTTGAAGTTGTCAAGCATTTTTTTCTTCCTTGGATTCACGATCAATGCTCGTGCAAGCAGCAGTCAAGACACATGTTGCATTAGGTAAATCTACTACCTAATAGCAGAAGAGTTTCCTTAAAGGACTGAAAAGCAAGGATGTTACTTTGAGGACTAGGATATGCCTGACCCAAGCCATAGTATTTTAAGTGGCTTCACATGCATGGGAAAGTTGGATATTGAATAGAGAATGAAGAAGAAATGATGCATTTGAATTGGGCTGCTGGAGAAAAAAATAGTAAAAGTACCATGGCCTGCTAAAAGGATAAACCAATCTGTCTTGGAAGAAGTCTAACCAGAGTGCTCCTTAGAGGCAAGCATGGTGAGACTTCATCTTACCAACTCTGGTGGTCATGTGCTTATGTTAACTTCATGATGGAGATGGAGGGGTGGTGTTTGGCCTGTTAATCTGGAGATAGCCATTCAGTAACCAGTGAGGCCTTTGTGTGGGCATGGCTTTCTCCTGATATGTCTGGGAAATCTTGCGACATTTCCCTTGTCAAGATGAGAAGCCATCTCCCCAGTTGTTGGGAGTTAGTCTCAGAAATGATTAATGATGGACAAGACAAGATGGCAGCGTCTGAGGACCTGGAGAAGCCACACAGCTTATCCCTGATGGAGCCAAACCTCTGAAGCTGGAGAGGCCATGTGGAGACCCCTGCCAGTGATGAGTTGCTTCTACCACCACTGGATGCTGTTGATGAACCCTGAGTCCTGGAAGTGAGGAGCCATGGGGAGACCCTTGCCAGCACTGGGATTCTGCACCCACTGACCTGTGACTTTGTGAGTAGGAAGGCGACATTATAGACTGGTATAAGGCATATGGGCTAATATTAATTTATGACTTTGAACTGGATTGGGTTGGGATGCTTTCTCAGTGTTCCATTCCTTTTGTATATAAAACCTTTCCCTATATCCAGATGCGTGTCTATGAAATATGTTCCTCTAGTCTACCCGGACTTATACACCAACTTTGGACATGTTGTCAGGAGAGACTAGTCATTGCAGAAGTATATCATGTTTGGTAAAGAACCGGGGCAGCTAAAAGAGAAAGGCCCTCAAGAAGATAAATCAACACCAACGCTGCAACAAGAAGACAAAGCATAGGAACAGTTGTGAGGATAGTGCAGGTCCAGGAAAATCTGTGACTAACCCAGTGCTTCAAATAATAAACATGTGAGTGGAGTGGAGATAGGGGCAATGCAGGTATGATTATTTAAGCTGAAGAACACAATCTCTGGTTTTTTAATAACTGCTTTCCAATCATTGACAGAATCAGAGAGGCATCAATGTAAAATCAAACTCATTGTCATGAGTCAGGCCCTAGGATCCCTGGGGGTGCACCACCCACCACAAGGTCAGTGCATCAAACTCTCCACTGCTCCAAAGGGACAAGATGAGGCCTTCTGTTCCCACAAAAGCCCACTGTGCTGGAAACCCACAGAGGCAGCTTGACTCCAGTTGACAGGGTTCCTGAGTTGGAGTAGTATTATGGGATGGATAATACATGCTTTTAAAACCCAAAGAACTCTGGTGTATGTGGAATAGGCTTTGTAAACTCTATGGAAAACTGAGACATTCATGGTCTTAGAAGTATTTGGGGGTGCACTCAGTGACATTGGGGACTGTGGCCTACACAAGTAATATGGTAGAAACAGTCATGGATTGAAACATTTGCGCAGTTGATTTTACAAAGTCTCTAAGTGACTATGAAGTTGATTATAAAGAAGTTGCTGCTGGTGTTATGTTGGTATTAAGAATTAAAGTAACAAAAACAAAATGGTGTTTCCGGAATGTGTTTCTTGAATGACCCACATGAGAATCATGTGGAGTATTACGTTGCAGCTATCTGGAGCTTACCATAAAGCTTTGTGACTCCTGCTGCTATTGTGTGCCCTGAGTCTATGTAGACCATCTCGAACCTGGTAGGGCAGAGGAGAACTGCCCCATTGAGTCTCTAGGCTGAGTTCTTCGACAAGGGAACCCTGTTGCCTTCGTAGTGAAGGGCAGGACTGTTAGACACCAGGTCAGCAGCTAGAAGCCACCGGCCGCTCTGCAGGTAAAAGATGAGGCTTTCTCAGTCTCACAAAGGCACAGGGGCAGTTCTCTGCACTATCGGAATTGACTCCGTGGCAGTGCGGTTTTTGAGTTAAACTTTACGGGAGCAGATTGCCTGATCTTTTGAGCTACTGGTGACTTGGCGTGCCCAATCTTCCAGTTGGCAACTAAGCACGTAACCGCTCCATTACCAGGGATTCTTACTGTCACATGACTAGATAGGGATGGGGGCATTAGTTTGAAATCTGCATTTGTAGTAAGCATTCGTCCTGATACTTCAGCAGGCACAATTCTGAGAACCGTTGGCTCTGCCTTGTAATGTAGAATTACATGGAGAAACACCTGTCAGAAAAACTTCATTTGATTTTACAGCAATTATACCTAAGAATGGTTACTTTATCTGAGGAAGTGGTGTTTTTTTGTAATGTGGAAGTATCTATAGGAAAGAGATAAAGCCATTCTTACTGTACTAGTCATCTTATTGTTGTCCTGAGATGTCACCAATTTTGAGTAAGAGCCACTCTATTCATTGAGATGACAGGACAAACCGGTAGAGTTTTCGTGCCTGCGATCTATGGAAGCAGATTGTCAGGTCTTTCACCCACAGAGCCACGTGGGTAGGTTTGACTTTCAAGAACTTGACTTGACACTATGGCTCCTTAGTGGTGTCTTAAGTGGATTGAAGTATCAATGAGAAAACTCAACTGAACAACATGCCATTCTGCTCAACCCTTACACAAACATATTATACATCTCTCTGGATTATAGTTACATCTGTAAGTGGATACTCATATTTCCTCCCAATACTGAACTACAGTGATTCCTGTTCTGCTTGAAGAATGGAAATGTTACCGAGCAAATGTTACTGAGAAAGAACAATCTGCTCACCCCAAATGTCAGCCTGATTCAAAATCCTGCTTTCCAGAACCCAAATACGAGTGCCAGCAAGTTAAATGAGATCCAATAGAACGCTCCACATGACCACTTCTTAATGATTCTCATATTTTTGGGCAATGATAATATTTTCTTAAGTCTCTCTCTTCCTAAGGCAAACTAGCACTAAGCGTCTCCATTTGTGGGGAAGAAAACACAGGTTTCAAAGGTGCAGGAGCAGGAGTTCAGAATTCAGTTTATATATAATTGTTATATGTAAGTCAACACACCTAATTTCACACTTCCTACTAAAGAGAAGGAAATCCATAGTTAAACAAGCCCTCAAATAAACATGATTTTTAAAAAATGGCTTACATGTGAAACCAGGTAGAGGAAGACGCAGGCAAGACAGAGTTGGAAATATTGATGCAGGAGTCCTACATAGGGTACCTATGGGCCCAAGTTTATTTCAATGTTATTGGATTTAGTTTGAGATTTGCCTTAAGGCAGGTACTAGTGCTTAAAAACCTGAGGGTCCAGTGTGATTTGGCCTTGGTTCTGCCCAGTCACTTCCAGGTAGAAATGAGGTGCTATTAAGCATTCCTACCTCTGTGTTCCCCTCCTTAACCTCCAGATTCCCAGATATCCAGGAGTGAGCTTAGGTAATAATACATATGCCCACAGAAAGTCTGGACAGACATTCAAGTAGAGAGTTCCTTCACCAAAGACTACTTTTCTCCAACGGAATGCCCTCTGTCTGGGGACTCCCTCCCACCCTGGCCTGCAAGTGAGCATCAGAAGGTGCCCTCTGCATTTGGAACTTGCCGAGAAGCTCAATTAAAAGAGTTCATGATGAAGCAAGTGGAAACCATCCTTGTGGGGCTGTCGGAAGGTGTCAAAGCAGCAATGAAAATACGATGAAGTCGAGAGATGGGAGAATAAATGATGGTATGAGGCGGCAAATCCCCATTGGAAAGCATGACAAAAGTACTGCCTCTTCTGGCATCGGCTGAGCAATCTCTGAGAAACTGGAGCGCAGAAGCCCTGAAATTAACAAGGTTGAAATGAACCCCAAACTTAAAAATTAGATTCTAGTTCCCAGAATAGCCCCAGCTATGTGTTGGCAATAATACCTACATTAATGCTGCTCTAAAAATGCACTAGGAGAGACACAG
>PVJH01034986.1:0-20133 GCA_004026705.1 Nesogale talazaci
GATAATTAAATAAATACAAAAACTAAAGCTAAAAAACCCAAAAAAACTAAAGCTGTGAAATTTCCAGAAGCAACTATAACAAAATAACTTTACAATATTGACTTAGATGAAAATTTCCTATTGTGTATACATATGTTAATAAATAATTAAAAAGAATACTCCCAACAAATTCAGTGGCATACAAATAAACTACTTTGAATAAAATGCAAAGTAAAAACTGATAACTGCAAACACCACAACAGCCACATTTATGAGGGTGAATTTTGAGAAACAAACCAGTGACACTCATATAGGTATAAAAAAGAACTTTACGCCAAGAAGTAGTTTTATTTAGAAAAGATGTCATAAACAGTCCAACTCACATCTTTTTGTCCAGTGTTAGCCTCATTCCTCTGCAGGGCAATAACCCAGAAAGATCTAGTCGGAAGCAAGGAGATCCCAGGTTAGAAGATGCTGAGTTGCATGGATTCAAGTTTTGTGAGGACCAGGTAGGTCACCAATAACTCTCCATGTCAGTGGTCCACAAAGAGTGGCCTTTGGAGGCACAAACTAATTCTAGTGAGTAGGAAAGGGAAGGATGAGAAAGAGAAATTCTCAGTATCTCTCTTATAAAAAGGCTACATCCACCAGGAGGCATCCATAGGCTGGCTTCATTGATAGGATCATGTGATAATTAGTTTTTTTTGTGCTCACATAGCTCTCTAAGGATAATGTGTGTGAATTTTAGCCTGTCAATCAGGTTTCAGCTTGACTGGCGGGCAACCAGAATAAATGACTTGCTATAGTTCTCTCTCTCTCTCTCTCTCTCTCTCTCTCTCCCCTTCCCCTTCCTGTTGACAAAGCACATTGAGCCATGCTGACCTTTGCAAGAGTTCTGTAGATATTTCCACTACCACTATATCCAATTATTACTCTTTGACATAAAGTTCTTTCTTACACATATATTAGTGCCCCTGGGTTTATTTCTCTAGGCAACCTGGCCTTGCGAAGATTTCACACACTTTCACACAGATTCAAGTTGACCTAAAGTCTAACTACTTTACCTATTGGACAAAGAAATTATAATTGAGTTATTTGGTTAGTTAATATTTTGTAGAGGTCGCAAGAAGGATTAGTTAGATGCAATCAATAGATTTCTACTTAATTGTTCACCCAAAGATATTTCCAGTGATATTGTTCCTTTAGACTTCTTTTTGCTGTCAAAACTTGGGGATGAGCCCTGGTGGCGTAGTGGTTGTGCACGGGACTGCGGCCAACTGGGTTGGAGTTCAAATCCAGCAGCAAGGCTGGACCTCCTACTCCCACCACCAGAGGGCAGTGAGCCCCCCCAAAACAAAACAAAAGCAAAAAACTCATAGAGCATTCATTTTTCTTGCCATGCTCGTCTGTAAGGAACACTCTGGACACTTCTTCAAAGAAAGATTTATTTGTCCTTTTGGTGGTCCTTTTGATATTCTCCGGCACCACAGTTCAAATGCTTGCTTCTTCTTTGATTTTCCTTGTACAATATCTAATTTTCATACACATAAGCGGCAATGGAAAATATCATGGCCTGCCTCAGGCACCCCTCAGTCCTCAAAATAATATCCTGACTTTTTAATACTCTAAAAAGGTCTTGTGTAGCAGATTTACTCAAAGCAAAACATCTCTCAATCCCCTGATTGTTCCTTCCTTGAGAATAGGTTGTAGAGTCAAACAAGACAACATCCTTGACAATTCCAGTCTTTTCTTTCTTTATTAGGATTTACCTGTTCATCCAGTTGTGACGAGTTCAGTCCTCTTTACATTGAACTGTAATCCATCCTGAATGCTAAGACCCTTCATTTTTATGAGCAAGTGCTTCAAGTTTCCCCTCACTTTCTGCTAGCTAGGTGGTGTCATCATCTGTTAACAAGCCTTCCTCCACTCTTGATGTAACATTCTTCTTTGTATTCTCAGCTCTTCTGATTACTTCCTCAGCATATAGATTTCAAAAGTCTGATGAAAGGATGCAGCCCCAATGCACACCTTTCTTGATTTCAAACCATGCAGGATTCCATTATTCTGTTAACACCATTACCTCTTGATCCATGTAAAAGTGCTGCATGATCACCTTGAAGTGTTCTGGAATTCTTGTTCTTCTGAAGGTTATCCATAGTTTGCTATGTATTTATAACATTGTTATGTATTTCTGACATAATAAAAATTTGATAATTTAGATAAATAAATGTCAGATACGTACCTTTGTTAATGATTCAAAACAGATTTTGAGTATCAGAGTCATATATTAACTCAAATATATATCAAATATATATCAAATATATATCAAATATATATCAAAATATATATAAAGATGTGGCGATTTTTAAACAAACTTTAATTTCATTTTCTAAATTCCATGTGAAATCACTTATAAGAAGTAAACATTTTACCCGAAAATTTATGGATATCTAAACAGCTTCAACAATAACATTTTAATGATCATAATTAGGTATTCTTAAAGAAAAAATAACTTGCAAAACCTATTTTTATATATTAGTTACTTATATATGCATGTTTCTTATATATTTGAAAGTATGTTCTCTTAGAGCAGATCAAATAAATCACACAGGTGTACTAATTGAAAAATAAATTTTCTGTGGTCCAACATTTAAAATCTCATACTAGATTATGTTGTAGTAATTACAATTTTCAAAAAGGAATGACATATCTTCTTTGACAGATAAAATTGTATTGGTGAATTCTAAAACTGAAGCTTTTAAAGTATTATACTTTGTTCACTTCTGGTCATTTTTATATGTTGAGTTGTGTACCTAATAAAATAAATAGGCAATGTATGTAATTCTCTAGGATTATCTGGTGGATGAAATAAAAACTGTAACTATGCGTCATTGAGCATTTTGTTAAACAGCTGAAACCTGCTTTACATATTGAGAATAACTAATAAATCATGAATTTTACAAGCATATGTTTACATCACTATGATTATATGTATCTAGCAAAAGAAATATTAAAGTACATGAGTATATTAATTTGCTTTAAAGAAAATGCAGCATTGACTAGTTTAAATTCATCATGAACATTTATTATACTCATGATTTTTTTTATAAATCATTTTATTGAGGACTCATACAACTCCTATCATGATCAATACATATGTCATGTGTACGCATTCCACATTTGCACAGTCTGTTGCCATCATAACCCTCGAAACATCCTTCCTCCACTTAGGCCCCCCAGTGCCAGCTCCCCACATTTCCCCTCCTTCCCTACTCTAACAACCAAGATTTCTACATTAGGAGGTGGGTTCCTTTTTACCTTTCCTCCTTTACACATCCAATAAAATGATAAGCTCTGTGTGTCTGTCTGTTCCTTAAGTCAGATTTTTCTTTTGTCCATGTTGGCATATTAGGGGCTTTTTTGACCTTCTTTCTTAAACATCTATAAAATAAGAGTAAATACATATTGCAACTATTTCAGACACTGAACAATGAGTACAACATTGTAATTCTTGGAGAAGAGAACATATGAGATTAGAACGTGGATAGCTCAGGGCTTATGCTCAGAGGCATATACTGAACCAATGGTTAGTGAAGAGAATCAAGAGAGCGTAGCTATCTTACTGAATTGAAGGGAGATACAGACACATGTTCACGGACATAGTTGGGTGTTTATATGAGAAGATTCTGTAGAGTGGAGAAAAGGCAAACAAAAAATGTGCTTGTGTCCAATCACCCAGATCAGGGAGTACTCTGTAATCAAATGCAGCCTTTAGCCATTAGTAGTTAATTGTTCTACCTATACCTACAAAAGGTGGACATATATGGGGTCATAACTTCTTTTATAAGCATTAATACTAGACTAGCCCCAAGAAGTTAACAATTAAAGGTGTCCCAAATGTCAAAGATTCTGTTTTGTGCCATTTAATTCCCCACTTCTCTCGAGTATATTTCAGCATGCCTATGAACTGTGATTCGCTGCCGTTCCACTGAAACTCAGGAAATTTTAAGGAAATTTCTCATGTGGTATTGGGTGCTTTACAGTCCCAGATCCATCGATGAGGCAGACATAGGGTCCAAAGAAAGAAGGCAAATGTAGTGTCCAGAGACAGACACCAGAAATGTCCAAAATTTGCAACAAGTCTTTCTTACTTCTACCAAAGCTCAGTCAAGATAGAGAGCTATTGTTTTTCAGGTAATTTGTTTGGTAGAACTATACTGTAGCACCAGCATTTATTACCCATCCAAGGAAAACAAAAGATGATGTATAAATCACAATTTATTGTAAAGTAGTCCTGAAGATTCCCTCAAGGACACAAAGGGATGACTTGATTCATGTTCTCTCCTAAAGTCAAGTCAAATGTGACCCTAATATTTCCCATTAGTATAGTAGAGAATTCCCTCCAAAATGTGTTTTTAGCCATAGTCAGAAGTCCAACATTATAATATAACACATAAGAAAATATGGCTAGAAAGACCATATTCAATAACTATAATCTAATACTATGCTAAAGTAAGTCTCATGATTTTATCACATTTAACTGAAAGTAATTTAACAACCTCAAGTTCAGATCTCTGTCAGGAGGACCCACCTCATTCACAATGTTGACCAATAAGGCTACAAATATTGGCAAATCAGATCAGACAATTCATTGTGGGCTCAAGCCCTAAACTTCTGAGGTTAGGCAGAGGCACTAAGGAAAAGATAAAGGTCAATATTCACTGAAAAGTGACAACAAAATCCAGCCATTCAACAATGATAATAGACACTACACATGTAAAAAAGAAAAATGCAAAAATTATGTAGGAAAAAATAAATTAATAGAAAAACCCCCAGTGGTGATAAAGATGAGGAAATAAGTATTATAAAACAGATCTCATAAATCTAATAAAGATGTGAGAGAAATAAATGAATATTGTGAGGAAGGAAACCAAATATATTTAAAAGACCCAAATTAAATATCAGAGTTTAAAAGAAAATTTACTGTATAAAGAATAATAGGAAACAATAGGAATAAACTGTTAGTAAATTCATATACACATGTGTAAATTACTGAAAAGGAGCTACACACTGAGGAAAAATAATGAAAAAAATCATATCAGACAGTGATCTAGTGACTCAAGTCTGAAAAATCTGAGGCAAGATAGATGCTGAATGTTGAACAAGAGATAAAGGTTTGCCAAAGAAGGTGAAAGAATGTCTCGCTCACTTGCCATTCAATGGAGGATGCTGGGACGCATGTCTGCACTTTGACTTGGCCAAGCAATCTTTGTGTGGTCACTGACCTCTGACTCGTGTCCCTCACCAGTGACTCAGCATTCAACTTCTGCACACATTCAGTCAGGAAGAGGAAATCACAGCGTTGGGTTGTGGCCCATCAGGTTTTCAGATTGAAAAGGTTAGGTAGACAATACACTGATGAGTTCTAGACAACTGAGGGGGGTGAGGTGTAGTCTCCACCATTTCCATAACTCAGGTTCAGGTTTTTCCCAAATAAGCAGGCAGTGTGGTTTTGTTGTTGTTGTTATTGTTTGTTTGTTTTTTAAGCTTAGAACTGGAAATCAGCTCCGGTTTTAATACAGACTATAGCTACAAGCAAAGACACTGTGATTTTCAGTACATCACAAAAGGGTAAAGGGATCATATTAAGTAATTACCTGTAACACAGGTGGCAAGAAAAAATTTTTTTCTAAATTTTGCACAAGTCATCACTCATACCTCTTAGAAATTCAGCAAAGCAAAAGAAGCAAGGATATAAATGTAATGATTAGCACAGACTTCTGGTAAGAAAAATGGACATATAATAGTCATGGAAATGTAAACTTAAGAATAAACAAAAGAAACCTTGTGTCTTCCTAGAGTTCCTTAACCAATAAGTAATACATTTTAAAATAAAGAAAAATTAAATGTCTTTGAAACAAAAGCTAGGGAATTGTGTTGCCAGTCCTCGTAAATTGCACAAAATATTAAAGAAAATTCAAGAGAATGAAATATAATAGCAGATGTTAAGTGGGTTAGCATTAAGAAATTAAATGTGTGGAATGATAAATAGGGAATATTTTATAGATTTCCATTTTTAACAGATAATAATTTTTAATTGAAACAACAAAAATAAGAACATATTATAGGTTTGTTGTGTGCCCTTGAATCGGTTCTGACTTTTTGCAGTTCCATAGAATAGAGTACAACTACCTCATAAAATGTGCGTATCTATCAACTTTCTGAGAGCCAATTTCCAGGACTTTTCTCTGATGGGCAACTTGGTGGATACAAATCACTGAACTTTTGGTTAGCCACATAACCTAAGCACTGCATTTTAGGGAAGTATATATATTCAATGTCAGAATTAAATCAATAGCATATCATATTCTAATGTAAATTAATTTAGAATTTTACCCATTAACTCTTGGGAATCCTGAAAAATTATATTTAAATAAATGAGTGAATGAACACTTATCTCTATGGATTATAAGAGGTGATAGAAATAAACAAAAATGGAGGCTGAAAAAAAACTGGAAAGTGATAAATGAAGACAAGTTTTGAAAAAGCTCTATTAAAAAAAAAAAAATAAAGAACTGAGACCAATTTCAGAGAACCTGACTCTTCTAACTGAAGGTGGATTGAACTACTTCTTAGGGGGAAATTTTTGAAAGCTATTATTTAATATTTTGAGAATTAAAAAGCAAGCAAACTGGAACACATTAAGTTAAATAATAGTTACAATTTGTGAAAATTGAAACAGAATTATAAATATTGAGTTTAATGTGGTGAGAATAATTGGAAAGTTTAAAAATGAAGAACTGCCTATCTATTTCTATCTTTCAGGACAAAATTTTAAAATATCACACTGCCCTTGAGTCAATCTGACTCATCGTTACTCCACGGGACTTCAGGAACGGTCTCTTTGAGTTTCTAAGTTTGTGTGTCTTTGCTGGAGTGAGCCATGTTTCTTCTGAGCAACATCTGGTTGACTCTTGTTATCAGGCCAAGATAAGATTCTCTGCACTACCAGAACCTATCAATCAAAGTGCCTGACCGCCATCAGTTGGATTCTGAGTGAAAATGATCCTATAAGACAGGTAGAACTTCCTCGGTGGCTTTTTGAGGCTGTACATTATTTAGAGTAGAAAGCCTCATCTCTCTCCTGCAGAACAACTGGTGGTTCCAAACTACTGACCTTGCAGCTAGAAACATGACATATAATCAACTATGTCCCCCAGGAAGCCAGAAATCTGGCATAGCACAAAAGAACAACAAAAAAGAAAACAAGAGGGGATTTGACTTTGCTGGTTTATATGAAAGTATCTCACTGACAAAGAGGATACAGGGTCTTCTGGGAGTGGGGGGTAGGGTAGGGAGAGCGTATGATGATTGGTTTCCCTGAGTCTGTCAACCCACTATAAAACACAATAATTAGCTGTTAATGAACCCAGAGATCAGGGAACGAAAATGATCTAAAAGCCACGCCAAGGAGGGCTTAAGATTCTTGGAGGGGTTTGACCAAAGGCAACGGAACTGAGAGTAATTACTGAAACCTGAATGAAGGCTGAACATAACAGTGGGCCAAGAGGAAAGTAAAAAGAAATAGAGGAGATGATTAAGAGACAGATGGGAATTTATAGAGGTCTATATACAGGCATGCACATATGTAAA
Organism: Nesogale talazaci; assembly: GCA_004026705.1. Taxonomy (NCBI): domain Eukaryota; kingdom Metazoa; phylum Chordata; class Mammalia; order Afrosoricida; family Tenrecidae; genus Nesogale; species Nesogale talazaci. Next base: position 7,633 of record PVJH01034986.1, read on the forward strand.
TATATTTAGAGATAATTTATAGATAATGAGCTATCTAATGATAGATCTAGGTACATATATTTATATGATTATGTAGCACCAGACATTGGGTCTCTTTGCAAGTGTTCCCTCAATGCAAGAACACTTTGTTCTAATAACCTAGCATTCTATGATGATCAGCTCCCCAACACAATCACTGAAGATAAAATGGGTGCATAAGCAAATGTGGTGAAGAAAGCTAATGGTGCTTGACTATCAAAAGGTAAAGCATCTGTGGTCTTAAATGTTTGAAGATAAAGAAGCTGCCATGTAGCTTCAAAGCAACAAAACTGGCATGGAAGAAGACATCAGCCTGTGTGATCATGAGGCATCAATGGTATCAGGTATCAAGCAAAAAAAGACCAGAACAAGAAATCATATCAATGTGCATGAGAGGGAGTGCAGACTGGAGACCTGAAACCCATCTGTAGACAAATGGACATCCATTTACAGAAGGGTCACAAGGAAGAAATAGTCAGTGCAGTATCATTAAAACATACAACCTCCCTCTAGTACTTTAGTGCTTGGCCCCCACCTCCATTATCATAACCCCAATTCTACCTTACGATCCAGCTAGAGCAGAGCAGTACATGGGTATAGAAAGGAACTGGTAACACAGGTAATCCAGGACAGATAAACCCTTCAGAACCAATAACGAGAGTAGTGATAACAGGAGGGAAAGGAGAAGGTGGGGGAGAAAGAAGGGAAACCAATCACAATGATCTACATATAAACCCCTCCCTGGGGAATGGACAACAGAAAAGTGGGTGAAGGAAATCATTGATCAGTGTAAGAAGATAATTATGAAATATGAAAATGATTATAAATTATCAAGGGTTCATAGGGAGGGACTGTATGGAAGGGAGGGGAAAAATGAGGTGCTGATACCAAGGACTCCAGTAGAGATAAATTTTTTTGAAAATGATGATGACAACAAGTGTACAAATGTGCTTGACACAATGGGTATATACATGGGTAGTGATAAGATCTGCATGAACCCCCAGTAAAATGATTAAAAATAAGAATAAAGCACAGGGAGAAGACAGCCAACCAATGTAATTGTGTTTGTGACAAAAGGTCTTGATGGTGGCATCACTCCACTCTCTGCTCTAAGTTGAGGGCGTGTGGCAGAGGAAACAGTGTAGATCTACAAGGATTCTGTGCTGTGTCACGCTATCTGCATACCACCCTGGGGTTTGGGGTGGTTGGGGGCACAGGGGTGCTTCTAATCAGTGGAGAGTCAGGAGGAAGGATCTTTTGACCTGCTGAGACTCGCTGATATACGGTATTGGGGGTTGAATAGAGTGGGGACGAGTTTTGTTTTATCTTCTAAAAAAAGGGAAAAATCAAAAATACTTTTAAAGCACCCAGAGTCCAGGCTGCCAATCAGATTTTCCAGGTGTGGATGGGTCCGTCCCTGTTAGACTTTGGCTGAGACCGGCTCAGTTTTCTAGGAGACTCTAATTGGCAGCCATGATACCTAAAGTTGACCCATGACACAGAAGACATGCGCGGACTCCAACTCAATGTAAAGATCACAGAATTCTTCAAAAGTGAACCAGGGGGCCACATCATCACAAAAGAAAAGGATTGAAGGAAAAGGTTACATTTTCAATCATTTTCTTTTACTTGGATCCATGGGAGATGCTGACCAAAATAGCAGTTATGAAATAAAAGGATGCATTGCACAGGGAAAGTTGCTGCCCCAGAAAAAGTTGACATGTGGAAAAGCAAAAATTTCGCTTTGGGAATTAAGCTGGACAATGCATTAGGAAGATTGAAGGTGAATTGACACATTTGGAATATGACATTGATGAAAAATAATGAAAGAGGTCTGAGTGCCTGGTGACATCACAGTGGCTTAAGGAGTTGAACTGCTGATGAAAAGGTTAGCATTCAAAACCACAACCACTCCTCTTGAGAAAGAGGGGGCTTTCTGCTCTTGTAAAACATGACTGTCTTGGAACCGCACAGGCGCAGTTCTATGACAGTGATAGTTTTGTCTTAAAATAAGTATGGCTAGGACAGCTCCTTAGAAATGTGAGAGTGGTGCAGAACTCTCCAAGGTTTCCTTCTGTTCCACATAGTGGTTGAATCCGATTCAATGGTTCATAAGAACAACTTTCTCTAATATTGCCTTTAACTTGAAATATTTTCTGAGTTATGTGCAGCCCTTGGAATAAATCATTGAGACCAGTACAGATGTACCATGAGTGGGGTGCCTTGTCAGAATTGGTAAGAAGTCGAGGTGTGCCAAATGCCAGCTTCTGAAGGATGGAACTTGGGCAGTTGATACTGATAATAAGTCAGCAGTGGCCAGGTGCTGGCCCGCTGTAGTTTTAGAGCCTCTTCACTTGTTTAGCCTGTACTAAAATAACCATCATGGCATCTGGATTTTGGAAAATAAAATCAGCTTAAATCTGTATTGCACTTAGATGATTAAGACAGTCTTATTTCCTCATCTGTTACTTAACTTGCAATGACTTATTTCAGACTGATATGCATATATTTCTGCTTCTCTTTGTCAATTTTTCCTATGCCTTCACTTCTATCCAAGTGTTTTCTTAATCACTTGAAATTAAAAATATGTATATATCCTTAAGCAAACTACATGCCTTTTAAGTTCATGTTTTCATTTATGTTCCAACAATTTTTATTTGCACATGATCCTTTCAAATCAGTTGTATGATTTTCAAAGTTCCATTAGCTCTTTTAGGCCACTAGCAAATTATTACTTCAGTGTAGCAAATGGTCCCCTTGTCACCTAAAATACTTTATGCCACTTCTGAAATGCTCCAATACACTCTCAGAAAATCGCTTGCCACTGAGAGAGTGACTCAGAAAGAATAGCACAATTTGTGGAATATTATCCCTTGTCAGCACTGCTGTTCTTCTCCTAGAGGGCTGCTGGAGGTATTTGGGAAAGCAGTTATAGAATCCTCCATGTCCAAGGCAAAATATATGTTTTTGCCAAGAGAGCAGAATGGTCCATGGCTTGGCTGCTCCGTCAAACAGGTGCACAGGTGTATGCAAACTTTGAAGCACAGAAATGACACAGGTGTTCTCATGGTGCATTTGAGTTGTGGTGCTGGAGAACAATATTGAAAGTGCCATGGACAGCTGAAAAGAAAAGATGATCTGTATTGGAAGAAGTAAGTTCTGCGTGCTCCTTAGAGGCAAGGATGGCCGCATCTTTTAACAAGTTCTTAGAATTGGGGTAAGAAATATGTTCCAGAAAAGGCACGGCTCAAATCTATTTCAATTAAGAAGGCCTGTAAAGAGGTGTCCCATGATGGGGAAATCTTAAATACAATAAAGAAGAATTTTTCAGTCATGTAGTAAGCATACTTTATTTTACATCATCACACGAAACAGATTTGTCATGCATAATATTGGGGAAAACACCTAAAGCACAAATTAACAGTTAATTTTCCCCCACAGTATATCTGCCCTCTAATTGCACAGGGCACTATTTGAAATAATTGAAACCCTGTTTAACAAAAAAAAAAATTTGATTTAAGAAGTACAAATAAACAAAACACCTGCTCCATCTTAGAGAATATTTTTTAAACTGAAGTTCTTGATGTTTATAAATGTAGTTGTCTTAGAGTCAATTCTTTAGAGAGTTAAAAATCCATGATGTTTGTATGTATACGTATAGAGAAAGAGAATTAGATTGAGAAATGGCTTACACAATTGTACAAATAGCAAGTGTCATCTGTTTCAAATCCACAGGTCAGAAGGAAGGTGAACACCCCTGTGACTCGTGTAGCTTTTGACGTTTATGAACAAGAAGCGAGGCTGATGAAGCAGAATGCTGGTAGATTCAGAGGTAAATGAATCCTAGTGTAGCCTAATGAATCCATGGCCTGCTGTCCCCTGAGAGCTCCTGGGATTAGCAGACAACACAACAGAAGGGCAGCAATTCATAAGCAATGGATTCAGGAGAGATGAAGAGACAAAAGAGACCTTGCCTGTGCTCATGAGCTCTTTCATATAAAATGCACGCCTCGAGTAGGTAGGTGTCTTTAGGCCAGACCTGATCAACATCTTGCCTTCTACCCCTCCCTTCACCCAGGTAGGTCTATTGAACTACCTTTTTTTTATTTTTTGGTTTAATCATTTTCAGATGGCTTATAGCTCAGATCCTCCCTTTAGTTGCACTGGTATTTTTCACAATGTTGATTTGTATACTTACTTCTTTATGTAAATCCTTAAGCATAATATATTAAAATTTACACGTGTCCAAACTACAGGAGAATGGAGCTATATCCTGAAAAGGCAGTTTGGGGTAATTAGGAAGACATCCCTAAAAGATCTCACCAAAGTCTTCCCATGGGACTATGCCTACAGTTTTTCCTGAATGGCTTTCAGATAGAGCTCTATTCGAGAATTTCTCACATCCATCTTCCTTATTTCTTCTGAAAGCAGCAGAGTATTTGACCTAAGTAACTCATATACATCTTATTTTGTTGTAAATTATTTTTTAATAAGAAAACCTTTGTGGACATGTTTTGGAAGTAGTTGAATTTATTTTGCAAGTATACACGATGTTGTTGCCTCATTAAGAAGTAGATGAATATTTCTTTTTTTCCATTTTGATAAACACCAACAAATTGCCTTCAATAAATTTTAGACATTCTTACCGAGAGCAGCCACATCCAAAGTTGGGAGACACATGGGGCTCTGCAAGAGAAAGGTAGGACTTTCTACGCCCATTTGCAGGTAAGGCCTCATAAACTTGCCATCCTTCAGCATCACTATCAGTCTACATGGGCTTGATGGAAGTAAGTCCGCTTTGGTTAATACTATGGGGGAAAAAGTTATGTGGTTCATGCATCTTCAAATCCTTGTTATTAGTATCCACAACAAAAATGAACATACATTAAATAGAGGGTTCTCTCTTCTCTCTCTCTCTCTCTCTCTCTCTCTCTCTCTCTCTCTCTCTCTCTCTGTATCTCTCTCTCTGTATCTCTCTCTCTCATCCATCTTTCTTTCTAACAAACAATTTTATTCTCCCTTAATTTGGGAGCCTAGAAGTTAGAATTTGTGATATAGACTGCAAGGGAAGGATTTTTCACTTTGTTGGTTCATAATTTCAAAGTGAGTGCCTTTATCCTTCCGGCATTTATAGACACGGCATTCCTTGGATATCATCTTGTATCCTGGCACCAATCTTCCCTGGGATCTTGGAAGTTCTCCTTTAAAGCTAATAAGTTCCCACCTGGCTCCAGTCCCAGTTCCTCTTCTTGGTGACAATAAGTTCCTAGAGCTATGTTTCCTAAAATATGCTTATTTGTTCTTCCTCAAGAAGCTTTTGGTAGAATTTCATAAATACACCACTTCCAAATAAGCACTTTATTTTTTCTTTTTAATAAAAAAGTTATACACACACATTAAAAAAAGGAGATTAATTCTAGAGCTCAGTTGAAACCCAAACAGGAAACTTACTAGGTGGATATCAGAAGCTCTCTGAAATCACAGTCATATAATTTAATCAAGATACAGAGCTGGCAGAGCAAGTATTGTGGTCCCCTTCAGTATTAAGGTGATAAGCTATAATTTAAGAGCACAGACAAGTTGTTGCCAAGTTCTAGAATGACCATACATAAAATGAGAGCACTTGACAAGCAAAAGAAGAGTTCCTCTCCCCTCACCACTGAGCTACTGTTCTTTCTCTTTTTTGCCCGTGAATATTTTAATTTTTATATAATGTAAACATCTATTTTTGTCTCTTCCTTTTTTCACTTGCTTTCATTACATAGCTTTTTCATCTTACTGTGATATTACTACCCATCTTATTCACCCTTAATATAAACCCACAAAAGTAGATTATTGAAAGATTAGTCCACTGACAGTTCAATTTACTGTACAAATGTACTCCTTAAAAGAAAATCACAATAAATAGAAATTTTAGTGTGTTTGCTACTACCTCTTTTTAGCTCAGGGGAGTTATATATGCAACACACACTTAGTTTGACAATATCAGGATTAAATTGCCTTTCTGGGTGGTCCTGATTATACCATATTGTACTAAACTGTTCTAACTATGTAATTGTGTTAATCTGGGTAGACTAGAGAAACAAATTCATAAACACATATGTGGATATAAGGGAAAGGTTTATATATAAGAGGAATGAAACATTGAGAAAGTATCAGATATCAGTCCAGTACAAGTCATAAGTCAGATATTAGCCCATATGTCTGATACCAATCTATAAAGTTTCCTTCTGACTCAGGAAGGAAGTACAATGACATCAGAACAAGCACAGGCCAGTGAATGTAGAATCTTGTGTATCCAGTAGTGGCAGAAGCATCCTGGCACTGACAGAGGACTTCCCATGGCTCCTCATTTTCAGGGCTCAGGGTCTATCAGCAATATCATCTCAGTGCTGGTGGGTGTCTCTCTCTGTGGCTTTTCTGGATTCAGAGATCTAGTTCCATTAGGGTAAGCCTGTGTGACTTCTCCTCCAGATCCTCCAGTTCCTAGGACTCAGAGTCAATACTGCCAGATTGTCTTGTCAGTCAAGCGTCTCCCAATGACTGAGTCTGTAGTCTCTCACCTTCACGGGGGAAACATCATGAGATTTCTCAGAATCCTCAGGAGAAAGTCATGCCCACAGAGAGGTCTCATTGGCTATCTCCAGATTGACAGACTAGACTGCACCCCTATACTCCCAATCCTGAAATTGACATCAAGTATATGACTGCCATAGTAATCCCATATGCTATAAACTGTCTTTTCTCTGAAGTGTGCCAATGCCACAGAAAAAGCAAGTGGATTTTGAAAACACATGTGTGTTATTAGACAAGCTTTTCATTCAGAATCTAATCAAAGAATTGCAGTACAGAGCAGGGCTTTTCATTAGCAAAGCAATATGAAATACCACAAGGCAAGCAGAGAAGCCATCTCAAAATTGGACAAGTTATGCAAAATGTATGCATGCAGATGTATGTAAAGAACTATTTTTTAGCAATAGAACTAATGTAGTAGTAGTGGAGCCATCCACGACATCTTCTAGGATATGAATGCTCCGGAATTAAACCAGAACTTCTTTCAAATAAATGTAGCTTATAATTGGATGTTTAATGAAAAACAGTCAATGACTTGAATATTTTGATTTAAGTACATATTATTTTATCTCATCAATTGATGTCATGAATTAATTTGGTTTCAACAAATGATATAGAAAGAAGGAAAGAGCTTCAGATCAAAATTACTATATGTCAGTATTCTTGCAGATTATTGTCAGAAATACTCATGGGAGTGACCTTTTATGAGTCTTAAGGTACCAAGTGCAGAATGTATAATTAGGCAGTATTTTCTTCCATTGTGCTTGAGGTTGCTATGAATTGGGACAGACTGAAGGGCTAATAAAAGCAGCAACAGCAAATACAATATACAATATTACTTCCTTTATTCAACTTTTGACATTGATTTGTCATGAAAAATGATGGCAATGGTTTCTTTTCCAGAGACAGCTTCCCCACTGGCCTAGAATATTACCAAAATACTTCAAATGCACTGGGGCACAGAAGCATGACAATTTGTAGGTTCCATTTGTAATGAAAAGAGAATAGGTTTAAGGGTAAGAAAAGGTTATTGAATTCTCTATCATAATTTTCTTCAGGAATGATGTTCTTAATACCATCTCATAGTTCATCGGGTCTTTTGTCATTAGTGCTCTATGTGTCAAAACTACTCTGTTGATGTTTTATAAATTTGAGTGGGATCTGCTCAAAGGCTCCCTTGAACTTGTTCTAATTTTCTTTTGCCAACCTGATATACATGTGAGCAACTGATAGTCTATTCCACAGATAGGCCCTGTCCACGTTTTAGCAGCTGATACTGAGATTCTCCATTGTATCTTTCCAAAGATGTCATCCATTTGATTTCTTGTATTCTATATGGAGAAGATTCTGTGTATAGTCACCATTTGCTACACTAAAAAAAAAGATATTTCTTTGGAAAAAAACTTTTGCTTTGCATAATTCCATCTTGTGGATTCCACCTTTGTTTGTTTCACTGAATCCATATTTTTCAATTATTTTTGGCTGTTTCCAAATTTTGCGTTCCAAATCTCCAAAGATTAACACTGTATCTTGATTACATGATTGATCAATTTCAAACTGAAACACTGGTAGAATTCTTCAATTTCTTCATTACTAGTTTCAGTGATTAATGGGATATAGCTAATTGATACAGCCCTTTTACCTATAATCCCATAGTGGTACATTATAATAGCTCTGGATTATATATATGCCTGTGGCTATGAATATTTTTTGGAACGAGGTCTATGTTACAGGTCTATGTTACGGGAACGAGGTGAGAGTTGTCTTGACCTTAGTAAATGATATGAACTAAATTACACACCTTGTTTCCTTAGGGGGTATCTTTAAGACGACTTTATACAGGACCAGACTGAAGATACCATTATTCATTTCTCTTGGGTGTATGGTCAGCTAAAAGACAAAAAAATGCAGCACCTCACTCAAAGTCATTCTATGACATATTCTACTGGGATAAAGAGTTTAAGACTTCTGTCAACAATGACCTCTGAGATAACTGAAACTAGATGCATAAGAAACTGGCCCAGAAATGCAAAGGAGAATTTTCAAGACTGTAAGGTACATTCCCCTCACCTGACCATAGAATATGGAGCTGAGAAGCAGAGCCACTATTGGGTAAGCATACTTTCTGGACCACAGACAACAACTATGGAATCATGTGACGAAGAGTCTCAAGACCAGAGAGAGGTCTTGGCTGATGACTGAGGAGAGTCGTTGATGTGTACCAAATCACTGTATAATTACTCTTTGCTGATCCTGTCTTGAAGTCACTGACTTTTCTAATCATCACCCTAATTGTGAGTATTGTCTGTGAGTTCTGTGTGGCCACTGTAATTAATTATGGAGCCCAACATATGAGTAGAATATCCTGAGAGGAAGAGTGAGTATATGGAGGTTGGAGCATGAAAGCATGTTTGACTCTTAATTCATGGCAAAAGGGGTGCCAGAAGAGGTCAGCTATAGCCCTGATGCTGTTTGTTGCAGTTGACTAATGCATATGAAAAGGCCATGTGTTCAGTGGCTTTCCCAATATAGGGATAGATGTTATTCTATCACAGACAGCTTGAAGTTCTAGATAGATTTTTAAATGTGTTTTGTTTTCTTGATGGTGAAGGGCATGCCATTCCTCTTGAACCTATCTTTCCTGGAAGTGTAAACCATGTGACTATCTGGTGGCAGTCACTGATCTGTGTCAATTTCAGGACTGGGAATGTAGAGTTGGAGTCTAGCCTGTCAATCTGGAGATAGCCAATCAGACGTCTATCTGGGCATGGCTTTCTCCTGAGAATTCTGGGAAATCTGGTACTTCCTTCTTAGAGGCAGAAAACACTATCTTTCTTAGCTCGGTCCTTGGAGACGGACTACTGCTAAGACAACACAGAAGCATGTGATAGAATCGTGGAAACTGGAGTTGCTGGAGGAGAAGCTACAAAGGCTTACCATGATGGAACCAGACCTCTGAAGCCAGAAAAGTCACATACTGGAGAAACTACAGAGAGGACCCTGACAATGCTCAGATGCCTTTACCACCATGGATACATAAGACTCTGCATCCAGTGGTTGGTGATTGTTCTGGAGTCATTGCATGTGCCTCGTGAATCTGGAGACGACTTCATAGATTGGTGTTGGACATATGGGCTAATATCAGACTTATGACCTTGGACTGGGGTAGGATGTTTCCTCATCGTCCAATTGCTTTTGTATATAAATCTCTTTCTTATACACATGAGTATGTGTGAGTTAGTTCCTCTATTCTATCTGGAGTAACACACTATATGATTGAAAAATGCCAGTATCAATCATTTCAACTCACTAATGCCTATGATATTCACCTTTGTTCCATCCATTTTATTTGGGATGACTTTCCACTTTTCCTAGAGTTAAACATTGTAAATTCTTAATTCCAGATATTAATAGATGCCTTTAATAGTGTCTTCTCTTTTTGAGGCATGCCTCATCAGAAAATAAAGGTCTAGAAGTCTTTATTCCACCCAACTCATCATAATGGACTGTTCTTTGAGAAGGTAGCTCTTCCTCAGAAATATTTTCAATGTTTTTTGAACTGAAGTAGTCATATTGTTGCATTATATCTAGATATGCTTCTGTGCTATTAATAAGGTTTTCAGTATTGTGTTAGTCCGGATAGACTAGAGGAACAAATTTCAGAGACACACATATAGGTATAAGGAAAGGGTCTATATACAAAAGAAATGTGACACTAAGAAAGCATCCTAATCCAGTCCAGTGCAAAGTCATAAGTCCAATAATAACCTATATGCCCAAAATTAGTCTATAAAGTCTGCTTCCGACTCAGGAAGTCACAGGTCAGTGAGTGCAGAATTCTGGCGTTGGCAGGGGTCTCCCCATGGCTCCTCGCTTCCAGGGCTCAGGTCCATCAACAGCATGCCGCTCCAGCTTCAGAGGTCTGTCTTCATCAGGGCAAAGCCGTGTGGTCTCTCCACCAGCTACTCCAGCCTCACAGACACCACCATTCTGTGTTGCCTGTGGTTCATCATCTCTCTAACTAACTCCCAACAAATGGGGAAGATAGCTTCTCATCTTCACGAGGGAAATACCGCGAGATTGCCCAGGAGTCTCAGGTGAAAACCATGCCCACACAGAGGACTCATCAGCTACTCAAAACAAAACTGAGCAGTGAGTTTCAAAGGAAATGTAAGTAGAGAAGACAATATAAAGTATCAAAGTGAAATGGTCAGATTTTGAGTGAAAACCAAAAAGGAGGAACTCAAGAAACATAGATTAATCTTGTGTTAGTTCAGGTAGACTAGAGAAACAAATTCATAAATACACTTATATATACAAACAAGAGTTTTATATAAAAGGTAATTGTACATTAAGAAACCATCCCAACCCAGTCCAATCTAAGGTCATAAGTCCAGTATTAACTCGTATGTGTGATACCAATCTATAAGGTCCTTGTCAGACTCAGGAAACACATGCAATGATGTTAAATGTGGAATAATCACAAGTCAGTGGCTGGAAAAAATCTTTGGCTCCAATGATGTTGTAAGCGTCTCAATGCAGGGAAGTGCCTCCATGTGGCTACTCCAGTTCCCAGGGACGCATCAGCGTAGGTCCCATGTGGCTTCTCCTCAGGAATGCCTTACAAGTAGTGAGCCTTATCAGTAATGAGTCAACAAGGGAGTGAACTGAGAGAGATAGAGTCTCCTATCTCCAGGCAGGAATTACCAGAGTTCCCGAATTCTCAGAAGAGGATGCCCACACAGAGGTTTCCTTGGCTATGATCTTAATGACAGACTAGACTCTACCCCTACATGCTTTTTCCTTAAATTGACAATTACATAACTATGACAAATCTGAAGGAACTGTAGAAGAAATTAAATCTGAATTGCAGTATTAAAAGACAACATTTGCAAATTATTGAATAATAGTTGAAGTTTCAAAAGAAGGTGGGAAAAACACAGAGTGACTCTACCAAAAAGAATTAGTAGACATCCCAGTCTTTCAAGAGGTAGTACATAAGTAAGAACCAATGGTACAAAGTAAGAAGTTTAAATGTACTGAAAGAATTAGCCAAAAAATAAAGGTCTAGCATTGATAAAATACTAATTAAAATGTTTCAAGAAGCTGATTAAATCCTAATTTTTCTATGCCCTCAAATGTAGAAGACAGACAGTTGAACAACAAACTATGAGATTCATATTTGTACCCATTCCAAAAAAAAACCCAGAACTAAGAATTTTATGCGATGTCACTGATATAACACACAAGTAAACTTAGCTGAACATCATTCAAGAAGGGTTGCACCAGTAAAAGGACAGATCACTGCAAGAAAACTCAGACAGATTCAGACAAGGACCTGAAACAAGGGATATCATTCCTAATCTCAGATGAATCTTAATTCAAAGCAGAGAATACCAGAAAGATGTTTGCTTGTATTTCACTGACCATACAAGGGACTTTGACTATGTGAATAGCAACAAATTATGGATAGCCTTGAGATCAATTGGAGTTCCAGCACACTTCATTGTGTTCATATGGAACCTGTGCGTGCATCAAGGGGCAATGCAAACAGAACAATGGACTACTGCATGGTCTAAAATCAAGAAAGATGTGGATCAGGATTGTATCTTTATTGTGAAGAAATAGGGAAATGAAACTATATAAAGAACAATGTGGCATTAGGATTGGATGAAAGTTTATTAATAACCTGTGATAGGAAGAAGACCCATCTTTGCTTGCTGAAAGTGATAAGGGTTTTAATTACTTGCTGATGAAGGTCAAGGATTATAGTCTTCAGAATGTATTACAACTCAGTATAGAGAGACCAAAAATCCACACAACTGGACCATTTGGTAGCATCATGATAGAGAAAATATTGATGTTGCAAAGAGTATCATCTTGTATGGACACACAATACTGAAACACCTA
>PVJH01034987.1:0-20100 GCA_004026705.1 Nesogale talazaci
ATAATAGCGACAGACAGAAACAACTTAAGTTCAAACACTGGTTAAAGGAATCAACAAAATGTGGCCCATGCACGCAAAGGAATACTGTGACAAATGAATCTGGAGAACATCATGCTGTGTGAAATAAGCCAATCACCAAAGAACAAACCCTGTATAATGCCACTGCCATTAAAAGTTAAGAAAAGATTTACACAGGGAAACTAACATTCAGGTGGTACTTCTGGTGGAGGGAAAGACAGTGTATAATGTGGGGAAGTCAGTACAACACAACCATGCAAATGAAGACACCAAGAGAAAGACAGACGTAAAGAATAAGTATGATAACAACCATTCCACGTACAATTCAGCCATCCCCCGCTCATTCATGACTGCCATCGTGTCACTTCTGACTCAGAACTGCCCTTGTAGGGACTTCTTTGTGGGAGTAGAAAGCCTCATCTCTCTCCCGAGGAATGGCTGGTGGTTTTGAACTACCGACCTTGCTGTCCGCAGCCCAAGATGTCACCCACTGCACCACCATTCAGCAATAGCATCTTGAAATCTGTGGCTTCTTACACAGGCATTGCATAGAGTGGGCAGGGTATGTGGCAGTACATGTATGTGCTTCTGTGGGTATAGTTGTGTGTTATTGCATGCATGTATTTATATAAATGTGTCCCCCTCCCTTCCTCCCAAAAAAAGATGGGCAGAGCTTTCATAGTATGCATTTGACACCTTTTGGTGAGCGCGAAGCAACTTGCTCTGAGTTAGTGTACTCAGTGGTGTCACCTAGGAAGGTTCTCTTTGGTCACAGAGAATTTTTTCATAAAAGCAGTTTCACTTGAACCTCATTTTTTGTGATGGCCGATTTAAGAGAACAGTGTGTGGCTATAAAATTTCATTTCCTGCTTTGGAACACTGCCGAAGGAACTGTTGTGATGTTGAACACAGCCTACAAGGCCAGTGCTACGAGAAACACTCAAGTGTACAAAATATTTTCTCATTTCAAAAAATGTGAAATGTCGATTGATGACAAACCTCATTGTGGATGCCTTTCAACTTCCTGGAAGGAAGAAAATGTTGACAAAATTTATGAATTTGTGCTCCAAGACCAATGATGGGCCATTGAAGAGATGGGAAAGCTGTCTGGACTCTCAAAGGTGGGCTCAGTGAATTTTAACAGGAGATTTAGGAATGAGAAGAGTTGCTGGGAAATTTGTGTCTCAGGTTCTGACTGACAGGAAATAAAAGCATTGAGTGGAAACATACTGTGCTTTGAAAGAATAGCTTCAAAGTGACCCAGAATTATTTCCCAAGGTCGATCGATACTGGTGATAAGACTTGGTGCTATTTTTAAGACCTTGAATGCAAACATCCATCAAGACAGAAGAAGATGCCATTGTCACCTCACCCCCAAAAGAGCTCCTCAAGCAAAATCAAAGATCAAGATTATGCTCATATTTTTTTTTAATGTTAAGGGGATAGTGTATTGGTGTTTGTTCCACCAGGTCAGGTTGTTAATCAAGTTTTCTGTTTAGAGGTTCTGAAAATATTGTGCAATTGTATGTGACAAAAAAAGAGAGACATGATTTGTGGCAGATGGGGGGCTGGTCTTGCCACTAAGACAATGCTCAGGCAGCTATCTCAGTGTAATGGTTTTGGGCAAAACACAGCATGCCATTCTTGCCCCATGCAGTCTACTCACCTGACCTCGCTACTTGCGACTTCTTTTTCTTTCCTTGAATGAAGAAGGACCATGAAAGAATAGATATTTGCTAGCATAGAAGAGGTGAAGGGAAAAAGAGGAAGGTGCTGTCAGCCATCCAAACAGATGATTTTGAAAAGTGTTCCCAAGAATGGAATCTCAGATTTGACAAATGTATTAAGTGTAATGGAGAGTCCTTTGAACAAGATAAAATTGTTTTGTTAAAAAATATATATAACTTTGGACAGTCATGAAGGCCAGCGAGCAGACCCAGAATTTTTCTATATTTCTTTTTCTCCTCCCTCCTTTTCTTCTTGTTTCTTCTCCTTTTCTATTTTCAATATTTAATAGAAAAATCAGTTTAGGCTATGTCATTGTCTTTGTGGTTACCTATATAAGACAGGCATGGGACTCATGTCCAAGGAGAAATCCCTGGGACCAAAAGTCCCAGGGAGACCTGGGGGCAGAGGTGTAAGGGCAGTGGGGACAGGGGGTGGTGAACAGGTAACATCATAGGCAGGGAAACAGCTATGGTATTACAGTCACTAATAAGGAGATAGAGATAGGTGGGGGGTGTCCAAGCAGCAGCAAACTAGCTAACAGGAGGCAACAAGAAGGGGAAATAAGGGAGAAGTGGCAGTGGGGCAGGAGGAAGGTAAAAGGCAACACAGGATGGATCAAGGAAGCAAAGCAATGAACAGAGGTATAAACATAGCAGTGTACATAGGTAAATACATTAATCCACAAAAATAGAGGTTTTGACCCATGTGCATACATTCATAGGGCAATACACTGAGGTAGGGGATGGACTTTGGGCCTCTGCTCATACTCTCCTTCAATACAGGAACACTTTGTTCTAACCAATCGGCCGTCTGAGATGTTCACCCTCCCGACAATCGCTGAAGACAAAACAAGTGCATAAACAAAGGTGGTAACGAAGGTGGATGGTGCCTGACTATTAAAAGATACAGCATCTGGCGTCTTAAAGACTTGAAGTTATACCAACCGCCATTCAGCAGAGAAGCAACAAGTCCATATGGAAAAAGCACGCCACTGCTGTGAGCATGAGGAGTCATAGGGACCGGGTAATAGGCATCAGCAAACACATAACAAACAAAAACATTGTTGAGAAGAAGGGGGGTTGGAGCAGACATCCAAAGTCCCTCTGTAGACAATGAAACAATCCCTCCACAGAAGGCCACAGGGAAGAAATGAGTCAACCAGGGTGCAGTAAAGCATCAATAAAGAATACTATATTCCTGTGGTTCCCTGAGGCTTCCTCACCCAACACGACCAGGACCCTGGTGCTGCTTCTCAATTCAGACTAGACCAGAACCTGGACACAGGAATAGAAAGGGTGGGGAGCTCCCACCACAAAGAATCCAGGAACAGGGGTGGTAATAGTGATACCAGATGGGTAGGAGGAAGTGGGGGAGTTGAAGGGAGAAAAAGGGAACCGATCACAATGATCAGCACTTAACTATACACCCCTCTCCAGAGGGCAAAAAAAAAAAAAAACCAGAAAACATGGGGGAAGGAAATCAGCTTTATAATGTGAGATATGATAAGAACAATGCACAATCTATCAAGGAGGTATGAGAGGGGAGGGAATAAAAAGGAAGAGTTGATACCAAGGGCTCAATAGAAAGTAGATGTCTAGAAAAGAAGGCAATATATATGAAAATTCACCTGATGCAAGCGATGTATGGATTGTGACAAGAGTTGTAAGACCCCTAATAAAATGATCTTAAAATCTATACACATAGTTTTGTAAAAACATCTGGTTTGTATATGCATGAATATGCATGTGTATATAATAGAACATGTAGGGAACACAATTTTGGACACTTCTTAGAAATGTCCAAACACTACATGGGAATGTTACTGAGCTTGAAGACTAAAGATAATAGTCTCAGATGACAACCAGCAAGATCTAGTTTTTCAAGTCAGTGCTCTATATTTCTGTTTGATGACTAGTGCCTGGGGAGTTAAAAGAAAAAAAACTCACAAATGATCCCCTATGACTCTTGATCTCTTCCTATCTGGAGCAAAGGACAATGAAGAGAACTAAAGACTCATAGCGGGCTTAATTCAACAGCCTAAGCCAATGGATACCAGAGCCCCTGTTAGTTTGAGACCAGAAAATCAAGGTGGGGGTCTGCCTACCAACATCAACCACTCTGACCAGGGACAGAACAGAAGGTCTCAGTGCAAATAGAAGAAAAATTATAATGAAATAAAAATTAATTAAAGAAAAAGCAAATAAGACTTACTGTAAGAACACCTGGATAGAATTGCCCTCAGGCACCCTCTCAACTTGGAACTGAAAAGACTCCCGGGTCATCTTTCAACTGAATAGTAAATAGTAACATCTGTAGGAATGCACTTTTAGAAAAATCAACTAAACAAGACCAAACGAGGTGGCAAGGAACGATATAGGAATGCAAGGAAATGAAAATCAAGAAGACAGGGAGGAAATGGGAGGAGCACGGGCACATTAAGGGCACAGCCACCAAGGTCATACAACTGTATGAACATGAATCATTTGCTATACATACTTTCCCCCAAAGCACAGTAAAATTTTGAAAAAAGAAAAATCAGCAAAATTATAGATAAATATGCTTTCTAATAGAAATATGCACACACACACAACAAAGACCTTTGGGGACACAGTTTTATTCAGACTTGCATGTCCAAATCGACTTGATGGCAATTGTTTTTTAAAAGAAGAGGACAGCTTCATAAGTCGTGTAAATAAGTTGAATCCCCCTTTAGAACTACTCGCGACTGTTTTCCATTGAAGAGAAGTTGACCAGGGGCAAAATGACAAAGTTTAAAAACAAGGGAAAGGGACAAACACAAGAGAAGGAAGTAGGGGTGTCTAAATTACTGTCTTATCATGTAGATTTCAAAAATGGGGCAGAAAAGAACATTTCACAAAGATAAATAAGACAACCCGCCAAAGATAAAAGCATCAAAGCAGTAAATCATTTATGATAAAAATGCGTAAGCCCAAAACGTGATAAAACTGCTTTCAAATAGGGAGGGATTCTCAGACGCAAGCAGAGGAAAAGGAGCCATATCCTCATGGACTAACACAGTGGCTGCAACAATGGGACCAGGCACAGGAACAATTAATTGTGAGAATGGCACACGGTTGGGCAGGCCATCGTTCTGTTGGGCATAGAGTCACTATGGGTTGGAAGTGACTTGATGGCACTTGACAACAACACCAACATCGGAGCCATAACTCAGTTTCTAGGAGTCACCTAGAACACAGAGAGAGATCTCAGAGCGTGGAGGAGCATGGACGTCTGAAGCAGTTGAGGCTGCCTACGCCAGATGGGCCGGAGAGTGTGGCACCGAGACTCAGAGGAGCAGTGTCCAGAGGGTGGATGGAGTGCCTTCTCTTCGTCTACCCAGAGACCACGAGGCAGAGTGACAGACAGGCTGGCTTTTTGTCTCCTGGAAGCAAAGGCCATGGGACCATGTGGCTGACAGACTGAGGACTGGAGAGAGACTTGGCTGCTGGCTAAGGAGAGATGCTGCTGTGGACCCATGCCTATATCCTTACTGTTTGTAGATCCTGACTTGTGGTAACCTATTAAACTTCCCTGATAAACTCCTCTTGTTTTGAGTATTGTCTATCAGTTCTGTGTGGTCATTGAGTTATTGAACCCAGCATAGAAGTCAAGTGCTGTGAGAGGAATGGTTGATGCCAGAATAGGGGAATAAGGATGGAGTGTAGAAATATGGTTGACCCCTGCCTCATGACCATAGGGAAGCCAGAGGGGGTCAGATATGTCCACCTCCATTGCTACTTCACAGGAAAGGTGTGGGCCAGGATTGTTTCCTCTCACCATACTTTTCCAGGTGTGCATGCTGAGTCAATCATCAGAGAGGCTGGATTCTCTGAAAAAGAATGTGGCATCAGGATTGGGGGAAGACTCAGTAACAACCTGCGATATGCAGATGACACAACTTTGCTTGTCGAAAGTGAGGAGGACGTGAAGCACCTGCTGATGACGACCAAGAATTGCAGGTTTCTGTGTGAATGAGGATTCAGAGTAAAGAAGACCCAAATCCTCACAGCTGCAACAAAATGTCACTTCATGGGAAATGAAGAAAAGATTGAAGTTGTCAAGGATTTTTCTCTTGTTTGCATCCACAACCAAAGCTTATGGAAGCATCAATCAAGAGATGAAAAGGCACGCTGTATCTGCTCCACAAGACCTCTTGAGTTTTGAGAAACAAGGAGGCTACTTTGAGGACTGAAGTGGGTCTGACCCAGGCCACAGTACTTTCAAGAGTCTTGTATGTACATGAAAGTTTGACATTAAATAAGGAAGACCAAAAAGAATTAATACATTTGAATTGTGGTGCTGCAGAAAGATTATTGAAAGTACTATGGATTGGTAAAAGGACAGTCCAATCTGTATTGGAAGAAGTCTGGTCAGAGGACTCTATAGAGGTGAGGACGAAAAGACTTCATCTTGCATACTTTGGACTTAGTGTCAGTAGAGACTAGCCACCAGAGAAGGACAAAATGCTTGGAAAAGTGGAAGGACAGCAAAAAAGAGGAAGACTCTCAAAGAGCCGGACTGAGCAAAAGATGGACCCAAACTCAAAGTCACAAATGAGACTAAGTTTATAGGTCAGATTAAAGCTTATGGAACCCCTGAGATTATGACTCTTAGACACTTTGCAGGTCTGGAAATGCATTCACCCTCATGGCTCACTTTTTCTGCCAAACAAGAGTATTTTTCTATAAGAGGAACAGTTATGCTAGACAGGTTTGCACTCATTAGAAGTCATCAACTATTTGAGATCAAAAGGGCAGTATTTTCCTAAGGAAAATTTTTAGAAAAGAAAGGAAAGAAGGAAGAATGGAAATCAGAAAGATAAGGGGATGCGAGACCAGCGATATTATACATTGTAAGAATTGCAATCACTGACATGAAATAGAATCTGTATAAATTACTGAGTAGAAAACTGATTTACTCTGTAAACCACCTAATTCACACACAAAAAAGTTAAAAACAACCCCAAACTCTCTTAAACACTTTAATGCTGGAGAATGCTTTTCAATTATGTTAGGGGCAAAAAGATCCCAAATTCAAATATATTCTATAAAAAATATTTTAGGAAACCTTAAACAGTATAAAACCAAAACTAAGACATATTATTCTAGATCTGTGTTGACTTACAACCATAGGGCTAATTATAATGCTGAAAAACAAGTAAATAATCATAGTATCATGATTGGTGGCAGTGACAGAAATATAGGGAAAAGATCCACTAAGATATGTAGAAAATTATAGATTTAAAAGGTTTATAGGACTGGTTTTAGGGTTTTGATCACCTGGCTATGTTGTGATCTTGAATCATGGTCACCAGCACGCCAACCTTTTACTTAAACTGTATAATATACAACTCTTTTAAGTAAATAATGAAAACCACACCCAGGTAAATTACCTAGCTCTCTGTGCAGGCCTGAGGGACAAAATGCCCTCCTCTGCCGTATTTCCTGAGAGGTGGAAGCTACTTTCAAACATACTCTTCCTAAGGTTATCTGGATATTGTCATCGCTACAGTATCGGTTTGATGGTCAGAGAGAACTCAAATGGAATCTAAACTTGAGTTGAGACTCTAAATAGAGTTAGGGTTCTTACTGTGAACTGAAGCCTTCCACAAAATAATTCCTTCATAATTTAAGCTCTAGTGCTCACTCTTATCTGAGATCACAATTTATCTAGATATTTACAAATGGAGGACAATTTTTAAGAAAGCTCATGGAAAATGACTACAATTGCATGCAAAGGAAAATTAATTCCCTTGCATATCTGCATTATTTTATAAAAGAAATCATAAAAAACAAGCCAAATGCTCTATTTTCAATAGTAAGTTTGTTTGGGTGCTTTCTAGCTCATTAAATCTTTCTCAAAGAAAAGAAAAGAAAGAAATGGTTGAATGAAAAATATTTTAAAAACTTTTAGACATTCAACAATACATTGAAAACATAGAACTACCAGGCCAAATATATAAGGAAAAGAAGAAACCCAAAGATTTTTGAAGTGACATTTACCCCAAGAACCATTATCAAACATGGCAAACTTAAGTTAATGTTGCTTTTCACAGCTCATCGGGGCATGGAGAACTGCAGACACATTCCACACCAAACCAAAACAACAGCCATTGCATCCATTCTGACTTCTAGCTGCCCAACAGGACAGAGTGGAAATGCTCTCCAGGACTTTGGAGGCTGTAAATCTCCTAGTTAGCAGCCCATTGTTGAACCCACTGTACCACCAGAGGCTCGAGGCTGTACATCTTTATGGGAGAAGATAGCCTAATTTTTCTTCTTTTGAGCAGCACATGAAGTTCAATCGTTTACCTTGCTGTTAGTACCCCAATTATGAAGCTCACTATGTCACCAGGGCTCCTCAAAGCTACAGTCGAGAGGCCTTTGAGAGTGGTAAATATTAAAGGATAAATGCTTTTATATCATATTATCTGGGATTTCTTACTGTAAAGCTATGTGTGCACTGTAGAGAGAATAAAAAATAAACACCCTACCCCAATGCACACATAAAGTTTTCAGAAATGATACTCTGTCATTACAGAGAGAAGAAGAAACATGACAGCTAATGTATAAACCAATACCAACTCATAATCATAGATAAACCCAAATCCACAGGACCGAGGTGATACCTAGAACCTCAAAACATAAGTTTTAGATGGGTAAAGGCTTGGGAGCCTGGCCAAACAAATTTTCTTCCTTAAATTGGTGGGCTTCAGGTGCTCAAATCCCAGAAGAAAGAATGACCTGTGCCGGTCTCATAGGAGAGAACTTCTAAACCCTTTGAACAGTCTGCCTGATAAGAGTGTCTTTGCACACCTGTGGCTTTGGGACACACCTGGTTGGTTCTGCTAGCAATAGGATTTGTGATGGGGGCCTTGGGACACACTGTAGCAGTTTGACCTCTGCAGGGATTAAGGTCAGTTATGTGAGTGACCCAAAGTATGTAAGCAAATCTCATGGAAGCCCTAGACACAAGGAAGGCTTACGTGAGCTCCCCTGGTTGTGGGAGCACTTTGTGGATTAGGTGCTATCTATATCACTTGTGCTGGAGGGGACACCCCAGTGGTGTAGTGGCTACACTTTAGGCTGCAATCCTAGTGGCTGAAAGTTCAAAACCATGAGCAGCTCCTGGGGGGGGGGGGGGGGGGGGTTTTCTACTCCAGTTACAGGCTACAATCCTTACAGTCTTGGAAACCCACAGGGGGTCACTATGAGTCAGGACTGAGTCAATGGCATGGAGTTTGAAAGGAGACAACTAGAAATTTGCACATGGCCTTTCCTGGTCTCTGCCCCATTGGGGAGCAGTGAATTATTTGCTATCGCTCTTTTACTGTAGCCTTTGGTACTTGATTCGGTAGAACTGTGCAAATCTGTGATGTTGTTCACTAAGGGGACTGGGGGTTGTCATCACTAGGTGTCATCTGGTTGGTTCTGACCCGTAAGGCCTTATGCACAACAGAATGAAACATTGTCCCTGCCTGGACCATCCTCACAAAAGTATTAAATCTGATTGCTGCAACCACAGTGTCTATCAATCTCCTTGAGGGCCGTCCTCTTTTTTGCTGCCTGCCTACCAAACGCAATGTCGTTCTCCAGGGACTGGTGCATCTTGACAATATGCCTAAAATATGTAAGAGGAAGTTTCACCATCCTTGAGCCCACGGAGCACTAGGGCCACACTTCTTCCAAGACAGATCAGTTTGCTCTGTTAGCAATCCATGCACCTTTAATAATCTTCTCCAGCACTACAGTTTAGATGCATCAACTTCTCTTTGGTCAAGAGATCAAAAGCCATGTTGCATTGGGTGAATCTGCTTCCCAAGACCTCTTTAGAATATTGAAAAGAAAGGATGTGGGAATGGGGGGAGATGGCAGCCAGATAAATAGCTCACGCTCAGAGCTCTAAGGGGAGATGGGTGAGTTGGGGACATTTGGGGGCTGGGTAGGGGGAATCAAATCTGTCTGTGATTCCCAAGACAATTCAGAGCACTTCTTGAGCCAGAAGCTGACTCCCACCCCAGTGCCAGCACTCCCAGCAGACGTGATCTCTATTGTGCTCAGGGCACCTGCTCTGCCCTGATCAGCATCAAAGGGCCACCAGGTGAGCATCAGAAGCATCTGCCCTGCCTTTGTACCTCAAGCAGAATCGCCAGCAAGTCCCTCACACTCTACCCCACCCCAGGGTCCTGTGTGAACGCTCACAAAATTTGTGAATTTTTTGAAAAGAATGTGATTTTTTTTTTTTTGTATTTGGGTAAAGTGCTCTGTAGATATATATCAGGTCAAATCGTCTAATTGTGGTGTTTAGATCTTTAGCCTCCTTGTTGTGTTTCTGCCCCAGTGATCCATCTTTCTCCGAGAGCAGTGTGTTGAAATTACCTTCCATAACTGTTGAGACTTGATTTCTTTTTTCACCTTGTGGAGCATTTGATTGACATAGTCCACTGATTGCTTGTTCAGAGTGTAAATGTTTAGAATACTTGGTGGTTCTTTTTCTATTGTTCCCTTGAGCATTACATAGTGTCCCTCCTTATCTCTTTTTATGGTTTGCACTTTGAAGTCAATTTTATCTGAGATTAGAATTGTAACTCCTGCTTTTTAAAAAATTCCTGTTTGCTTGGTATGCTTATCTCTAGCCTTTGATTCTCAGCCGATTTTTGTCTGTATTCTTGACTCCTGTAGGCAGCAGATCAAGGGGTTGTATTTTCTAAGCCAGTCTGTTAATCTCTGTCTCTTAAGGATTGAGTTCATTCAATTGATATTCAGGGTTATTATAGCTATCTGTAGACTCTGTGATGTCATTTTATTGCTCTTGTTAGGTGTTTTTTTTCCTACTTTTGTTTCTTTTCCATGGGTTTTACCTATGTGTGTTTGTGGTTCTTTCTTGCCTTTTTTTCCCCCCATCCTTAAGCCAATGCTATCTTGGGGGCTGTTTTCCCTTTGATGGTCTCTGCATGGAGTTGTTCTATATGGCAGTCTCTTGTACGTGCTTGGTGAATCCTGTTCTTCTGCCCCCAATGGGTCAGTGAGGATCTTCTTGTAGCATATTCTTTGAGATTTTCCTTGATTGGGGAAACTGTCACTTCTTCATCAATTTTGATAGATAATTTGGCTGGATAGAGTATTCTTGGGTTTGTGTTGTTTTCCAGCAATTTTCAGAATATGCTGCTCCACTCTCTCCTCTCCTTCACAGCCCATTGATAGGTCTGAGCATATCCTTATCTGCTTTCCATTATATGTGGTTGCCAGTTTTTCCCTAGCTGCTCTCATAATTTTCTTATTTTCCTCATAATTGGGTAGCTTAACAACTATTTTTCTTGGTGATTTCTTCGTGGGATTCAGTCTAACTGGTGTTCTTTTGGCATCCTGGATGGTTGTCTGATTTTCAATCATTAAGCTAGGGAAGTTTTCCTCCAAGTATTCCATCACTATTGTGGATGTAGGTTTCCTTCATGCTCCTTTTTCCAGTAGTCTGATAATTCTAATGTTGTTCCTTCTCATAGCATCAGACATTGTTCTGAGGTTTTTCTCTGCTTCTCTGATAGATTTGTTAGATTTTTTTCTCATGTTTATTAATTTCCACTTGCGAGTCCTCTAGGTTACTGGTGTGGTTTTCTGTCTCCTCCATTCTCTGAGCAAAGTCTATATGCTTACTACTAATTTTTGTTAGCTCACTCCTTAGCTCTTGTATTTATTTCCCTTTGGTGCATGACCTATATCTCCTCTATCATTCTTTCCTTTTTCTGTAATGCTTCCCTCATGTCCTGTATGACTCTAAGCAGCATTCTGAAGCCTTCTTTCTGAAGTATATCAGCATCTGCATATTCTATGATTACCGTTAGGTCCAGGTGAGCCTCTGGCAATAGATTTTGTTTCTCTTTTCTTGTTGATGCCCTGGAAGCAGCTTGCTGTTTTTTGTTTGATTTATTGGAGCTAGATGCCATTTTCCCTCATGTCTCAGAACCCTGGGCTCTCTCTTTGGGAGGCTGGAGTTGATGTTTCTGTAGGCTGCCTGTAGTCCACTGCCTTGAGGGGTTGTGTTTCACCTTTGTCCTTCTGGGGTTCCCTTCTCGTCTTCTCCTATGCTTTGCACTCCAGCTTCCCTCAGGTCTCCTTAGGTACTGTTTGCAGTTGTACATACTGCGGTCTGGTAGAAAGTGTTGACCTGGGTGCAGGGGAGGGGATGATCTGTTCCTGGCTAGGGGCACTTTCCATGATTAGGCGGGTGGGAGGGAGCATCTGCCACTCACATGCAGATCAGAGGACAGAGGGGAGGGGAGGATTGACTCAGGGGGGATGGGAGAGTGGAGTAGGCTAGCTTCAAAGACTTTGGTCCCTACGCCACAGCTGCAGAAACTTCTACTAGACTGAGTCAGCTGCCTGTCAGGCCCTAATCATAGTGGCAGAATGGGAACCTCTGTATGTGTATGGGGTAGGGTGGGGGTGGCCATGGGAGGGGGCTGCCTGGGGGATCTGTGAGGAGCACAGAGATGGATCTGGCTGAGATCTCTGAGTGTGGAGGGAGGTCTGGTTGGTGGTTCAAAGGCAGGCGGAGCAGAAGCCTCTGTTGTGTGCCAGGCTTTCTCATGGCCCCTGGGCGGGAGTTTCCTGGAATTGGAGGTAGGGAGGCTGGCTGACTGGTCCATCTATGAAGGGTTCCTGGATATGGGGCACAGATCTCTGAGAGTGGAGGATAAAGGGTGTGGGTCTATGGGAATAAATATAAGCACATCAAGACACAAAAAAAACCCATAGCATTGTGAATAAGTGAGAGTGCAGAGTAAGGATCCAAAGCCCATTAATTTGTAGGCAATTGGACATTTTCTTACAGAAGAGTTGTGGGAGATGAATCAGTCAGGGTGCAGTGTAGCAATCATGAAGCATACAAATTTTCTCTTGTTTTTGGATGCTTCCTCTCCCCCCTATCATGATCCCAATTCTACCAGACAAATCTGGCTAGAATGCAGGACGTACAATTGTACTGATAGGAACTGGAAACACAGGGAATTCAGGACAGATGATCCCTTCAGAACCAGTGCTGAGAGTGGAGATGCTGGGTGGATGGAGGGACTGTGGGGTAGAAAGGGGGAACTGACTACAAGGATATACTACATATAATCTCCTCTCTGGGGGGTGGCCAACAGAAAAGTGGGTGAAGGGAGACATTGGACAGTATAAGATATGACAAAATCATAATAATTTATAAGTTAATCAATGGTTCATGAGGGAGGAAGGAGCAGCGAGGGAGGGGGAAATGAGATGATAGCAAGGGTTCAAGTAGAAAGCAAATGTTTTGTGAATGAGGATGGCAACAAATGTGCAAATGTGCTTGACACAATGGATGGATGGATGGATTGTGTTAAGAGTTGAATGAACCCTCAATAAAATGATTAAAAAAGAAAAGAAAATGATGGCAAAAAAAAGAAAGAAAAGCCGATCACCCTGTTGTTATAATGAATCCAAGCTTTTCTAGACTCTCTTAGATCAGATTTGTTCATTTGTACCAAGATATTTATGTTATTAAGCATATATTAAAATTAAACAGTTATTTTTATTATTGAGTCTGTCTACATAAGTTACTTTTCATGGGAATTACTGAATTTTTATAATGCCACTTATACTTGATTATTGTACACATTTAAAAATTAAATGCCAGATTTTATGCTATATGTTCCTAATCAAGGAATGTGGCCTAGGCCTCAGCCTAGCTTAAGTTGTCCCTTATGAAATACAGTAAAGATGGAAATGTGGTTGCCTGCTGGGATGGGTAATAGTAACTTGATAAAAATCTTGACATTCCAAGATTTGATTTCTTAAAATGCCATGCCTGAATTTTAGAGAGGGAGAAAGAGATAAGGAAATTTGTACTCTTGGAGAAAGTGTTTGAATTTCATGATCTTGGGACTTAAGGCCAATTTATAATTTTTCAGTATCATGATCTTGGTATCAATGGGAAGGGTAGAGAATGTCAAAGAAGAATAAGTTAAATTTCCAAAGTCAAGATTTTCTTAGACATTTTAAATTGCTGTTCTTTGTTCATTTTTATTTGAATCCTTACATGATTTCTTTCCCATCTTGAGATGAAAATATAAAGAATTATAAACAAGTTATGTGGTATAATTGAAATTTTGTGTGGGTATTTATTTAAACTGATGTATAATTCTGAAATCGGAATTTTATACCTCCAAATATATTAATAGGCTTACAGAATGGAACAGAAGAAGTTTGTGAAAGTGGAATTTTACTCCAAGACTAACTGGTAGCTACAAATGAACTGATCAAAAATTTTCATTCAAAGAAATATGAGAAGCTATATTAAATAGCTATGGAATAAGTGTACATATTTAAAATCTAGTTACTAGAAGTGGATGTGTGCCTAGATCCATTTCACCATTTGAAAAGCAGAAGGGGAGAATTGTATTAGTGAACAGGACCCGAAAAGGTTATGCCCCCAAAGAGGTCATTTCTGCCTGGATAAAATACAAAGTACTAAGATATGTATATGAAGCGTTCTGTGTCTTTTCAGCCCTTGGTTATCTTCTGAACAATAAGAAAGCCATAAATCATATTGAAGAAGGAAAGAAGTCTTTAGGAGGTTACCTTTCCATAGAGAAGCTCTGGTGAAGTCGTTAAATACTCCTCTCACCAAAAGGTAGGCGGTTCAAACCCACCAGCTGCTTGGTGGTTTTACTGTCCACAACAGCTTACTAACACCCTCCCCCAAGTTTCCTATGATTTACCTTTCCTTTGGGGAAGAAGTGGATGATATTTAAGATATCATTAAAATCATAAAACTTAACTGGATATATTATCGCAATTCCAGACTTTCTATTATTTGGGGTTTTTTTTTTGGGGGGGGGGGAACCCCGGCCTCTGGTGGTGGGAGTAGGAGGCCCAGCCTTGCTGCTGGATTTGAACCTCCAACCTGGTGGGCCGCAGTCCAGCACACAACCACTACGCCACCAGGGCTCAGTCCAAACTGATGCATTTGAACAGATGTTTGGGATTGTGTTTTTAAATGTAGCTCTGACCAGTGCTTCCTTGTATAGGCACTCTGTGGAGCTGGCCTGGAAAGTCATTCTAGTCCTCCAGTGTTAAACCCATTTTTAAGTGTTCATTATTATAATGTGCACAAGTACAAGTGACACTCTACATTCCATAAATATTCATTCACCTTGTTGCATTATTATGAAAACAGCACATTAAGGTTTTGGTAATTAGTTATTTTGGCTTGAACTGAAGATTATGTAGAAAGAACAAAGCTTATGCATTGCAAGGGACCATGATCCCTATGAGTCAAATCTGGTTAAAAATATGAGACTTCAAGGATAATTCATTATTTGCTTATGCCTATGGCTCTATTGTTCTCTTGAAAGAAAAAAATTATCTTTTAAATAAAAAATTGTTCTCAGTGAAAATCTGAGCTATCATCTAAACCCAGATATTTTCTCTTACCAGGACTTAACAACAAATAAGTGTTTTGGATTCAAATTAGACTTTTAAAAAAACTAAACTATTTGTTTTCAACATATCTGGTGTTTAAAAAAAAAAATGCACCTGCTCACACAGACATCTCAAGTGCACCCGGTTTGGGAGAAAAAATAGCATGCCTCTCTTGCCTCCCACACCTTACTCCCACGACCTTGCTCTGTGCGACTTCTTTTTGTTTCTGCAAATAAAGAGGGCCGTGAAAGAACAGTGATGTGACGGTGATGGAGAAGAGATGAAGAAAAAGACGAAGAAGGTGCTATCAGCCATCCAAACAGATGAGTTTGAAACACGTTTCCAAGAATGGAATCACAGATTGGACACGTGTATTAAGTGTAATGGAGAGCACTTTGAAGGTAACAGGTTGTGCTGTTTAAAAAATATAAATACATAACTTTGGGGGTGGAGGAGACTCTAGAAGGGCTCCCATTTTTTTTGTGCCCATCTGTATGTTTCATGGATGCTCGCAGGCTCTCTGCCTCATTGCTTAGGGTAGTGGAGTAGAAGATTACATGCTCTGGGAGCAGAGCCTACCTTCATCTATGTGTATATCTTACAGGAGTGTACTCATGCAGTAGTTGTCCTTTTATCAATACTCCCTTCAGCAAATTGTTACTTTCTGAGTTTTTTGTTTTGATTTTTTTTTTTTTAAGTAAGATAACAGCTCCTCGTTGTTTTGACGTGGTCTCCCATACAGCTAATGATTTGGAGAATTTCCTCAGGTGTCTGTTAGCCATTTGAATGCTATCCTTTATTAGTTGTCTATTCACATCCTGTGGCCACCTTTTTTTTTGGGGGGGGGTTTATTAGTAATTTATTAGTTTTGAATTACAGACCAGGAGAGCAATGAGGGCAGTGCTTGTGGCCCTGCACCTGTGAATCCGACTCCTCTACATCCCGGGAGGACCGGGCACAGAGGGCGCTTCCAGCCCTGTTTGCAGGCTGCAGAGTGTAGTGCTGAACCAGTATTTACTGCCAATGCCCACACACTGGGCTGCTCTGTCCCTGTCTTCCAGCTCAGAGTTCCCGGCAGATGCTGCCCTGTGGGAGTGCTCCTGACTGCTCCAGCTGTTTGTGTAAGAGCCAACCAGACAGTAGCTGCAAACTTCACAAAAAGACCTCACAGATGGGCGCTGCAGACACAAGTTTGAGCCGGGCCCTTTCTGCATCACCTGGGCCCTGACTGTGACTGAGGGGGTCCCCTTGTCCCAGGATGGCAATGGAGGAAGGGCACGCTAGGCCAGTGAAAGACCAAGTCTTTATTGGGAAGGACCAAGTCTTTATTGGCTGTGGCCACCTTTTAACTGAATTCTTTAGGGAATTTTTCTTATTGAGATGGATAGTGGACTCTTATTTACCCAAATATATTTTCTAGTTAAGAACAATCACTTTAGGCTCTTCATCTTTTCTTGCATAACAACATTATAATTAGAATTTTTCTTTTTCTTTCTTTACAGATTTCTTTTTACAAAAGAAAGAGAATTCCTGTTCTTGAGATATTTACTGCATGCAGCTGACAGAGCAGTCTGACTTTATCGAAACTGTTGGGCAGTAAGAGGGATACATCTCAACTTGTGACATTTTATTCAAATTTGTGCTGTCACAAATCCCCATGTTCTAACTGTAATGAACATTCAGAAACACTCAAAGATGTCAATTAAGAAAACCTAAAATTTATAAATCTGAATGGCCACATATTTCCAAGCTTAGTGAGTTTACTTGGAAATCTATGAACTTTAGGGTAGCTGGATCTCAGAGTTAGCATTTTATGTAATTCAGTATATTTTTTCCATCTTTTAAAGTTTGCTTGATGAAAAACATCAGAGACTTCAATCATTAAAAGTTGCCTGGCATTAAATATCAAGGTTAACCATGAGAATCATTCATTTACTTATCAGATTTTTCTCCCCTTGAAGTGTAATTCTTGGTACAAAAGAACCCATCAGATATCTTTAATTGCAGATTTTATAGTTGCTTTTAAATCAAATTGTCCATATTCTTTTCTCTTCATAAATAACTTTCTATTGATGTAATCTGTTTGCTTCCAGAGGTGAGAAGAGGAAGAATGTGATATAAATGGTAAAAGCAGCATAAATGTGACATTAGTGGATAATGAGGAGGCTTCAAGGGATTCATGGAAAAATTCCATTTTTTTACACCACTGCCCTCTGGTGGGAGTAGGAGGCCCAGCCTTGCTTCTGGAGAGCTGTTGCTAGATTTGAACTGCCGATCCAGTGGACCACCGTCCTGCACAACCACTATGGCACTGGGGCTCAACCCACCATTACTTTTATTTTTTTTGTGGGGGAGAGGGAGCGGGCATCACTGCTCTCCGGTGGTGGGAGTAGGAGGCCCAGCCCCACTGCTGGAATTGAACCTCCGTCCCAGTGGGCTGCAGCCCTGCGCACAACCACTACGCCACCGGGGCTCAGCCTGCACCATTATTTTTTAATGCCATGATCCTCACACTTTTTGAAGCACCCTCATAAGGTTGTTCAGACCAGGGTTATCCAGGTCCTATTTTCCTTCTTCTCTTTGGGACAGATCCTATTTGAGTCATTCTACTACCACTGGAGGGGAAAGAGAAGAAGTTCAGTATTGATTATCCTTTCTCTTCATCAAAACCTTCCCTAACAACATGAACTATAGACACTAGTATGTTAGAGAACTCTGGATATCAGTGGTGATCCTTGAATACCAACAAAAGTTGAAGTCAGCCTGTAGAACTGTATCCTTGTGTTTTACCTTAAAAACAACACACAGACTCAAATATTGATGATTCAATATACAACAGCACGGTCATTCAATTCTAACTCACTGTGACCTACAGGACAGAAAAAAAATGTTTAGTGGGGTTTCCAAGACTGTGAATCTTTTTTTTTTTTTTTTTTTTTGTGGGCATCACTGCCTCTGGTGGTCGTGGGCGCTACCCAGTGCCGCTCCTGAGAGCCGCCACTGGATTTGAACCGCCAAGACCGCGGGCTGCAGTTCTGCACTCAACCACTTACGCCACCGGGGCTCAGGCCCGGCTGTGAATCTTTATGGGAGCAAATAATTTCATGCTTTTCTTGCAGAGTTGCTGGGGTGTTGAAATGCTGACCTTGTGTTTAACTGCTCAATACTTAACCCACAGCTGTATTGTTACAGACAGTTAAACTCTTAGCCACACAGGAACCATTTTAGAAGTAGGCCAGCTTAAACTATAGCTGAAACAGTTCCAGTAACTGGCCGCCCTTGAACGTCTCGGCCCCTATCTGTGGGTGTCAGAGCGCCAGAACCTTGTATTCCGGGAGATCACCCCATGCGCTGTGTTCTGGAGATGAGCACAGATGTGAAGGCCAACTGCAAAAATTCTGCTTCTGTAACTGCTTGCTTGCATAGCTGCCAAGATAAGTTTGTTTATTCAGTCTGATAAAAACCCGAGCCTGTAAATGATCTTGCCCTTTCTCACTCTGAGAGTAGGTCCCTGTGCAGATGGGCCCTGCGCAGGTCTTTTTCCTTTTTTTTTTTCTCTGTTTTTTCCTCTCTTTAATAAGCTTGCTTTTTACTCACAGGTCACTGAGTTGTTCTTGTCCGGCAAAGTGTTACAGTACCAGGGTTCATCATGCGACGAACAACCACAATGAACAACCGCTTTTTACCAAATGTATTTTAACTATCTCAGGTAAATAAACTCACCTTAAAAAAATAGCCTTTTGTTTGTTTGCTTTTAAATTTACATTTTACAGTCATTCTAAAGACCATTTGAAGCAGTGGTGATACTGTGGTAGAGTTCTACCATTCCACACCCAAGCTTTATTCCTTGTCAATGTCAGTTACCACGCAACTGTCCGTGGCTAATTGCCTATTTCTGTGATTCTGGGCAGGTTTCAGAGAACCTCTTAACTTAAGATGGACTAGGAAATCTGCAGCCAATTAGGCTGATCTTCCTCCTCTTTGTGGTGGCCAGTGTGCACTGGGTGCAAACAGCAAGCCTCCTGGGTAGTGGAGGCAGTTTCTTGTCCTGTAGAAGCTGCCCTAAGGGACCTTAGAGACAAACAACCCTTGTTGCTCTTCGATGCCTCGGGTCTGGCTAATTTCTGCTCTTCCTAAACTAGGCTCCAAAAGGGGATGCAAGGTGCTTTTGGGAAACCTCAAAGCATGGTAGCTAGAGTCCACATAGCACAAATTATCATGTCAGGAGCATGTGATTAAGGCCTTACGCAGGACCAAGTTCAAGTTCCCTGGGCACCAGAAGATCCACATCTCCAACAGGTGGGACTTCACCAAGTTTAATGCCAATGAGTTTGAGGACACAGTGGCTGAGAAGTGCCTCATCCTAGATAGCTATGGAGTCAAGTATATCTCTCACTGTGGCCCCTTGGACTAGTGGCAGACCCTGCATTCATGAAGGCCTGGGTAGCCCTGTGCTGCCTCACTTGTACCCACCAAATAAAATTGAACTTCTGATTAAAAAAAAAAAAAAAAAAGATGGTCTAGGAAAAAAGGCCTGGTTCTATATTTATGAAGATCAGCCTAGGAAAACCTTTCGATCACAGTGATCTGATAGCCAACTAAGCAAGGGGATGGTGTAGAACCAAGAGGCATTTTATCCAACTGTGCACACAGTGTTCATCAGGCAGAGTCCATTTAATAGCAGCTAACAATGACCACATAGTTATAAACGCAACATTTCAAGAAACAAAGAAACGACAGCACTGTTTTAGTTACTGGTGTCATTAAATACCATCAAATAGATTCTGCCTCATAGCAGTACTATGTACAATAAGACAACACAAAAAACATGGCCCAATCCAACAATATCTTAACCACCTTTGCTCTTCCTGAGTTCCCTGTATCCAAACAT
>PVJH01034988.1:0-20113 GCA_004026705.1 Nesogale talazaci
GTAGAAACTTCTGTGGAAATGAGAAGACAACTTGAAGAATAGAGTCAAATCAAAATATCCAAATAGATTTGAGAAGGAAACAAACAGTGTGTCTTAGTTGGTTATAAAATATTTGAGTAATACTAAGCATCAGCACAAAGGGAAAACCTAGTAGGAAGTACAGTGTCACCTTAGGAATCACAAACATGTGGGTCCAGAGATACTAATCTTGTGAAATAGATGTTTTCCAATGAAGTAAAACCCAAGGATACACCATACTGTACCATTTTAGTTCACGCATTCACCATTTATTCAAAATAAAGTGTTTTTTAACATCTTTCTCTGATCAATGGACAATTTCAGACAACTTCTTTCAATAATGTAATCTGTCTTAATTTCTATAAGGTGCCAGAAAAAAATAGATGCCATGGGTAAAAAACAGCTACTTTGAGATTGGGACTAATATCAAATATTTAAGAAACCTTAAGTTGACATCTTCCAAAAGCATTGAAGTTTTGCAATATGTTTGTGGGAATGCCACTCCTACATAAACAATAATTTTTGGATGAATTGATCACTTTAAGGAAGATTGGGAAGGCCTTAAAAGTTAACTAAGAGAGGAGAGACTTTCAGCCTTAATGAGTGAAGAAAATGGGCTGAAGGAGGTCACAGAATGACCACTGATGTGATAGTGACCAAAACTGGGCTCAGACATGGTTAGGCATTTACATTTTAAGAGAAAAACTTGGCTTCAACAAGCTTTTAGCTCCATGAGTGGCAAAGTGTTGTGCCAAGAGTAGCTCTGAAAACTGACCTTTATATCAACGATTTATGCAAGGTTGAAGCTAATGGTGATGATTTTATGAAAGGAATTATAATGGGGGCCAAGATTATATTTATCAATGCTAGTCAGAGAACAAGGGCTAAATAATTAGTGGCTTCCAAGAGGAAGCTTCAGTGTAGAGTTTAGCTAAGAAAGTTATGGTTTTCCTTCCAAGGGGTAAATTTGATAGTTTCTCATAGGACACAAAGCAGTAATGTGTGACTTATTAGGAAGAAGTATAAGAGGAAGGAAATCAGCATTGCTAAGAAAAGAACATTGCAGAGACCCATTCTTCATGGATGGTGAACATTGTCTAGCAATAGTTTTGTTGGGAAAACTACCCCCATTGACCCAACCAACAGTCCTGGCCTTGCTCCATCAGATTTTTTTTATTTCTCAAATCCATCATTTAAAAGGAACATGATTTGAGTCTCTGGAGGGTGTCAAATGTACCATGTTGACATGGTGTAAATTGATGAGCACAGAACTCTAGGGGAGGGTTGTGGTTGTTAGGTGCGATCCGGTCCGTTCTGACTCAGTGATATGCTGTACAACAGACCCAAACACTGACCAGTCCTGTGACACCCTCACAATTGTTCTTATAGTGAAGCCCATTGTCATAGCTTATATATCAGTCTGTCTTGTTGAGGGTCTTCGTCTTTGTGGCTGCACCTCTACTTTACTAGCCATGATATACTTCTTCAGTGACTGGTCTAACCTGACATCATGGACAGCGTACATGAGTTGAATTCTCACAATCCTTAGCTCTAACGAACATTCTGGCCCTACTTCTTTCAACACAGGTCTGTGTGTTCTTTTGGTAGTTTGGAGTACTTTCACTATTCTTTATCAACATCCTAGTTCAAATGCATAATTTTTCTTCGGTTTTCATTTATTCAAGGTTGAAGCTATTAAGGATGGCTTCATGGAAGAAATCATAAAAGGGGCCTAGGTTGAATGTCCAAGTTTCACATATATATATGTGTGTGTGTGTGTGTGTGTGTGTGTGTGTGGCAACTGAACTGATCATGATTTGGGTCAGGCATGCAATAGCCCTCAAGGTAACCCCTGAGCTTTACAACTCTTGAGAGGTGGTCTTGTGCAGCAGACACATTTACCTAATGCAGTGTGTCAATTGATCTCTTGATGTCTGCTTCCATGAGTGTTGATGGTAAATCCAAGCATGATGAAAACTTTGACAATTCCAATCTTTTCTCCATTTGTCATGATATTACTTATTGGTTTAGTTGTTAAGATTTTGAA
The DNA here is from genome assembly GCA_004026705.1 of Nesogale talazaci. Taxonomy (NCBI): domain Eukaryota; kingdom Metazoa; phylum Chordata; class Mammalia; order Afrosoricida; family Tenrecidae; genus Nesogale; species Nesogale talazaci. Next base: position 2,066 of record PVJH01034988.1, read on the forward strand.
CTACTTTGCACTGAGTTATCATCCATATACTGAATGCTGTAATCCTTGATCTTCATCAACAAGAGCTTCAAGTCTTCCTGACTTCTAGGAAGCAAGGCTGTACTACCTGCATATTGCAGGCAATTAATAAACTACTCCAATCCTGATGATAGCATAAATGGGCGAAGAGAAAAGAGAAGTGGGAAATGGATTGATGAGCTATCAAAACTGTGTCTGTGTCAAAAAGCAATACCTCCCACACATAGTGCTAGTATAGGAACATGGGAATATGGTAGGAGATCCACAGTGGCATGATCATTTTAATTCTCTTAGAATCTAGATTCCTAGCTTTCATGAAAGTTGGTAACCTATATAGGCCATTATTATACATAGTGCCCTTTTGAACCTCAAGTTATGCCAAAGCTGGTTCCCACAAATCATTTTCTACTCTATCTTAAGGGAAAATTAAAAAGAAAGGAAAAAAACAAAAAATAATCATTGCCATAAATTTGATGCCAACTTTTAGCAGCACTGTAGGTCAGAGTAGAACTGTCCCTATAGGTTTCCAAAACTAACTTTTTTTTAATTTACTAATCATTTTATTGGGGAACTCTTAAAATCTTTTAACAATCCATCATTCAATTGTATTAAGCACGTGTACATATGTTGCCATCAACATTTCCGAAACATTTTCTTTCTACTCGAGCCCTTGGTATCAGCTCCTTTTTTACCCCTCCCTCTCCAACCCTCCCACCCTCATGGATCTTTGTTCAATTTTATTTTATTGTTGTCTTGTTGTATCTTACACTGGCCTTATCTCCCTTCACCCAGATTTCTGTTATTTTCCCCCCTGGAAAGTGAGCTATATATCCAACCTTGTGATGGGTTCCTCCTTTCTCTACCTTCCCCCTACCCTCTGCTGCCACCATCCCCCTACCCTCATGATATCACTGCTTCAACTACTCAAAACTGACTCCTTATGAGAGTAGAAAACTCCTTCATTTTCCCACAGAAATGCTGGTGGTTTCAAAGTGATGACTTTGCAATTAGTAGCCCAACTTGCAACAACTACACAACCAGGAATCATTCATAGGGGAAAAGGAATCCCCAATTCAAATATATTCCTTAGAGGCACATTTATTGAGTTTTAAGCAGGACAAAGACAAAATAAATCATCTAAATTAAGGAGACCATCAGCAAGAGTTCATCAGAATGTCTAAAGGATTCACAGCCATGGGGATATTAAATAGGCATGAAAAACAAAGGAAATCATAACAAAATCAGTTTGTGGCAGATGATACCATTATAGTCAGAACAAGATGAGAGGCTTACTACACTTCAAACCATCAATTCTCCATATGCAGGTTCAAGAAAATGAAAACAACTTCACTAGTACCAAAGTTTATCCCATCTGAATTTATAATGGGTCATTTCAAGAATTATTTGAAGCATTAAGCATTAAGTACCAAAGACATGACAGGTTGTGGAAGGATATCATATATAAAGAAAGCAAAGGTCATTTAAAAGGCAGAAAAGAGATAAAATATCAAAACGATTATCAGAAGAAACTCTCCTACTTGTTCTTTTTTTTCTGATACTTGTTCTTAAAAGTACAAATGATTACATAAAAGAGCTGAACAGAAGATTTTGAGGAAAGTTTATGGAGACAAAATTAACTATTATAACAGTCAAAGAACTAAAGGTAGAAACAAAGGAGAAGAAACTCAGTATTTTTCAAGCTGAATTCTTTCAAACTGAAGAAAAGAATTCATCTCTCCATGGTAACACTGAAGAATTCTATGCAGAAAGTATTGAACTTAAAAGGAAGTATCAAAAGAAATGGAAAGAATATAGAATATATGATCACTGTATCAAAAATAATCAATCAGCATCCAACCATTTCAGGAGATAGCATCTCACAATAACCAAAGGTAGTATAGAAAGAAGTTCAAGCTGCACATAAGGCATCAGTAACAAACAAACAATAAAGCAGTGCTCTGGAAACCGAGAGAGTACTAAGGAAGACATTCAGCAAAGGGAATACTGGAAGCACTCACTGGTTTATGGCAAGAAATGTTGCTGATAGCTACACAACCAAAAAGCTGGAAGCAAACTAGTGCAAAATATTCCTAATATTATTCAAGTAAAATTTTACTGAATATGTACTGTTATAAAAATTTCCCACAAACATAACAAATATAACAATGCTATTGTAATGGTTATGTAAGACTATACAGTATTACAATCCTTCCAGAGGTCCTAAGAGCTCACGTGCTTATGAATGCAAGAAAAGAAAGACCTCTTCATCAAGGTTTCTTTTACTGGCCACAAAGACCCTTCTCTTGAAAGACCAAGAACAGCAGCCTGAAAGTCGTCTTCACTGACATATTTTTTTCTGGCCATGACTACAAAATGTAAGAATCCCTGGAAAATGAGAATGATCAAAGCAACAGGTTCTTCTGTTCTTTTCTTGTTCAATTTGGTGTAATGAACTTGGAGAATGAGAAATTGAATAGGAGATGCAAAATGAATCTTTATTTTTTCTAGCTTCAGTTCATCTCTTCCAAGCATTCTGATTGGGAAAATATGTGCAAGAATCTCATTAAAAATATTTAGCATCTATTCTATGGGGTTAGGATATGCATCTTAAAAGGAGTCTCATAAAAAAAAAAAACCTCCCTGCCACTAAATTTATTCTGCCTCACAGCAGCCCTGTAGAACCTGGAAGAACTGCCCTTGTGGGTTTCTGAGATTGCACCTCTCTAGAGAGTAGACTGTCTCATCTTTCTCCTACAGGGATCAGCTAGTGTTTTCCAACAGCAGACATTGTGACTAGCAGCCCCACATATACTATTTGATGCATTGCTAACTGTCCTGATCTTGGACACTCTGACTTCTATATGGCTGCCAACATCAGAACGAGTAAGTCTCAAAGAGAGCTGAGCAGATACTGGCAACCATAAGGTACATGGGACTGAAACACTGACAGGGTCATTTAATCCTGTTATTCAGCAATAGAAACTTTAGCAATATGCTAAGAATTGAATCACATCCCACCCCCAAATATGTTAAGATCCAAATCTCTGGACCTTTGAATGTGACCATGTTGGCAATGACAGTGTTCTTTGTTCTATGGATGAATTTGTCTACAGTACTAATCTATCCCTTCTGAGCTGTGGTCTATAAAATGGAGGTGGGGTTGGGGAGGGAAGCATAGAGACACACAGACACACACATGGGTGGAAGAAACCTCTTAAGAAATCATCCATACGAGCCTCAATTAAATGACAAAAAATAAAAAGGAGAAGCTGATACCAAAAAGAAAAAGAAAAGAAAAGAAAATTGCAGTGAATTACTTAATGTGGCTCCTCTGGATAAGGTTTCTAACTCTCACCAAACAACCTTTCCTTTCACGGGTTGGTAAGAAAGTGGGAGAAGGTACTGATATGAGTCACTTGTGAGTACATTTCTTGGTGTGCCACCCTGCTGGTCAGTGAACCCCCTGGATGCAGAAGACAGCTATATCACCAGAGAAGCAGTAACAGAACCAGAAGCTGGAGCATAGAACAGAGTGATGCAGGAGGAGGCTGGCCTGCAGAGTGGAATGCCTTTAGGCACTTCATGGGGGAAGGTGGACTTTCTGTCTCACAGAAGTGGAGCTGAGTGTCTCAGGCTGAAACTTCCTGGAGTGACGTGTCTCTAGGCACTTGCTTTGAGGACTTAGATTTGTTGACTTAGAGTTGAGCGGAATGGTTTCAGGGTGAGGCTTGTAGCACAGTGGTCTGCTCCATTGGGCATTTATTAGCAGACCTCAACTACCCTGAGAATTCCTCACTTTCATTGCAACCTATTAACTTTATTAATAACCCCTTTATCAGGGGGAGGGGGAGGCGGAGGAAAGAAATCACCCTGAATGAAATCTGTGAAAGCTGGAAGCTGTATAACAGAAACTTATCAGATAAAGAAAATTCTAATATTTTTACTAATAGAAATCAATAGAAAAGTGTTGACTGCATGCACCCTGACAAAGGCACATAATCTGTGAGAAAGCAGTACTCTTGTATTCCAATGCTGATTGCTTTCACCTTACATTTCAATAACTAAAAAGAACACCCAGCTTCACCTACAAGGAGAAATCATTTCATAAAGTGAATGTAGACCTTGGACCTCTATTTTCAAAATCTCTCAGGGAATATACTTCTAGTGTTTGAAGCCACTCATTTGCAATTAATTTTCTTATGATGCCAATAGGCGAGCAAATTAAGTCTTTTCCAATTATAGGGACCCTATAGGACAGATTAGAACTGTTCCATAGGTTTTTCAAGACTTTAGTCCTTTGAGAAGCAGACCACCATATCCTACAGAAGGTTTATCATGTGTCAGAATTGACTAGGTGTCAGCTAACAGTATTGCGATCTCTACACAAAAACACTCACATGCTGCAAACTGGGTCATGAAGACCTGTTTTAGACCACTGTGACAATCTTCGGTTAGGCTACACCAAGCAATCCCTTTATTGGATAGCTCATGCCTCTTTACCTTTCTCTGCCATTAAGCACAAGTGCAGTATAGACAATAATCTCAAGGAATGAGGGCATTGCTTCAGGCACAAAATCTTGTTTTGTTTTGTTTTTTTCACCCACGGATGTCAAAACTTGAGCCAAGAGGGCATGTATGAAGCACAATAGATGTAGTATTAGTCTTTCATCTCCCTAATTCTCTATCATTTGGTTTGTTCCATTACTGTTACTATAAAAACACATTTACAAGTCCATAGGTTTAAAAAAAAGAGCATGCATTGCACTGATCTATATAACTTGATGACATCATGCCAGTAGGCAAAACCTATACAAAAAAAAAAACCTGTACTGCAAAATCAAACTCATAGAACTTTGAGTATGCTCTTGGGAAGGAGAAATGCTGACTATAGGATGGAAAGATGTCACATCTAATAAAATCTGCAGGGAAAATTTAGCTGATCTCCAAAGTTCATCCATGAACTAGAAGTAGTACTTTATTATCAATTATATGTTCTGATACTAGAATTTCTGAAAAATGTATCCACACTTCTAATCACATAACAAAGCATATTGCTTACTTCTGTGTAATGCAAATACCCTCTTTACAAAAAGATTAGTAATTTTAAAGCCTTATGAATCAGAATTCTGCTAGCTAAGAAGAAATGTCTACTACTTGTCTATTATTTTGTTATCTGTCAATTTTGTCATAGTATGGTGGCTTGCATGTTCCTCTTATGCTGGAAACTCTGTCACAAATATTTCAAATATCCACAGAGTCACTTCTGAGGGACAACAGAGAGTCTAGACTGAGAACAGACTATAAAGAAGGAATAGGCTTTCAAATTGTTAGGGACTAGATACCAAAAACCTAGCAGTAAAACATTGTCAGATATATATATGAACCCTTTAGACTGGAAGGTACATATAGTGAAACTGGAGAAGAGCTGCCTCCTCAAAATAGAGTCCACTATAATGACATAAATGGAGTAGTATTTTCAGTGCCTTCACCTGTTGATGGGGCATAATTCAAAATGAGAAGATAAAGCTGCAAATATTAGTCATAAGTAGAATGTGGGGTATACAAAGTCTGAATCTAGTTAACTGGGAAATTACCAAAAAATAAAATTGAACTTATAACGATCAATATCTGAGGAATTAGTCAGTTGAAATGAACTGGTATTGGCCTTTTTGAATCAGAGAATCTTATGCTTTACTATGCTTGGAATGATACATTCAAGAGGGATAGGCATTTCACTCATCACCAAAAAGAACATTTCCGAACCTATCTTGAAGTATGATGCAGTAGATTCATGATAGATAGATAGATAGATAGATAGATAGATAGATAGATAGATAGATGATAGATAGATAGATAGATAGATAGATAGATAGATAGATAGATAGATAGATAGATGAATAGATCTATACACCTACAAGGAAGGCCAGCTAATACAAGTATTATTCAAATTTACACTAAACATTAAAGCTGATCGTGAAGAAATTGAAAAATTCTACCAACTTCTGAAATTGGTCAAACATGAAAACATGTAATCAAGATGTATTGATGATTTTGGTAACTGGCATGTAAAAATAGAGAGGTATCTGAATTTGGAAGCTCAATAGTTGGAAAATATGGCCCTACTGATGGAAATGAAGATAGAGATTTGATAATACCATTCTATAAGACCAATGCCTTTTTATTTCAAATACTGTTTTCACCAGCTAAGTAGTCATTATGCATGTCGTGTCACTATCAGTCGAAATCCCCCCAATAGTAGTGACTGTTTTGTTTTTGGTTTTTTTGAGTGAGCTATCTGTGGACTTTGTCAGATGAAATATACAGAAGTAAAATTAACTAAATCAGTTGGAAGAGATGATGGAGAAATTTTATATTAGGGCCATTTGTGAAACAGATCATCAATTGTTCATATGGAAGTTCAGCTTTAAGTGGAATAGAATCCAAACATATTCACTAAAGCCAGAATACAACTTGGAATACATCACATTTCAATTCGAGAACATCTCAAGAACACATTTGCCACGTTGAACGCTAATGATAAAAGATTGATGAGCTGTACAATGAAATTAAGAACATCATAAGAACATCATAGAGGGAGGGAAGTGCCAGGATATGAATAGAATATCAAGTGAAATGCTTCAACTGCATGACCTAGCACTACAAACACTGACTAATCTGTGCCAAGACATTGGAAGAGAGTGACCTGGCCAACCTACTTGAAGCTGCCTATACTTGTACCCATTCCAAAGAAAGGCCACCCAACAGAAGGTAGAAGGTATGGAACCACAGCATGAATATCACCTAAAATAAAACTTTAATGAAGGATATTTTTAAATGGTTGCAGCAGTGCATACACAGGGAGCTACCAGAAATTCAAGCCAGATTCAGAAGACCTAGAACAAGGGATGCTATTGCAAACTTCAGGGCCATCTTAGCTGAAAGCCAAGAATACCAGAAAAATTTATTTTTATTTTTTCGACCATGCAAAGGCATTCAACTGTGTTGGTCATAACAAACTATAGCTAGGCTTGAAAAGAGTGAGAATTTCAAAACATTTCCCTTTGCTCATTGGGAACCACTACATTGACCAAGAGGCAGTCATTTGAATAGAGTTAGGAAATACTACATGGATAAAAATCAGAAAAGATATGCATCAGGGTTCTATTCCTTCACTATGTTTACTATACTGAGCAAGTAATGTGGGAAGCTTGGCTATATGAAGAACTGTGTATCCGGCTCAGAAGAAAGCTCATTAACATCCTGTGATATGCAGATTACACAATCTTGCTGGCTCAAAGAGAGAAGGAATTGAAGCACTTGCTGATGAAAACCAAGTACTGGAGCCTACAGTTGAGAAACATGTGGAGTTCTCAAGGGTTTCATTTTTTTTTCTGATCCACAACCCATGCTTATGGAAGTAGCTCTATGACCTTAATTAGTATTCCCTATATTATCTCTGTTGCTATTGTTGTGAGGTGTCTTTGCATCAGTTCCAGTTTATAGCAACACTTCACATGACAGAATGAAACAGAGCCCCATACTGCACAGCCTCACAAATTATCTCTACTATGCACTGTAATGACCTACACAGAACTCATGGACAATATTCATGATTAAGGGATTTATTATCAAAGTTGACAGATTATAATTCAAGTGAGAAATTCTGAGGATGTAGCTATATATCAAGACATATTGCAGTCACTTCAGTTCTGTTAGCCCCTGAAGGCTTTCAGCTCCAACTCTGTAAGTCAGAAAACCCAGATCCCTGGGTGAAGTGCCTAGAGACACTTCATTTCAGTAAATGCTAGTCCCAAAGCCCTCAGATCCACTTTCAGAGTCACCAATCCCAGCTTCCCCTAATTAATAGCCCAAAGGCACCCCACTCCACAAGCCAGGTTCCTGCATAAAAACACTCATCTTTACTTATTCCATAGATTGGGAAATCCATCACTCTGTTTCACGTTCTGTCTCCTGGTTCTGTTGCTGTTGCTGCTCTTCTGATGTCACAGTTATCTCCTGGATCCAGGCAGTTCACTGTGCAGGGCTCTCAGGTCCAGAGCACACAGTCCATTCCTTGCTCTTGCTAGTAATGATAACCCTACCTCTGCTGCTTGGAGGGTTTGTTTAATGCATAGCATGATGGCATTCCAAGGAATTCTGTTTAAAATTACACGTGAATTCTGTCAATACCTTTCCCCACTTTCTTAGCAGACCCATACAGGAAAAGGTTACTGGGTGCGAGTTAGAGATTTGGGCTGGAAGAGTCACATTAAGTAATTGAATATCCCTGAAACAGGAGTCAAGAATTCAAATGGATACTTATTGCACTGGGCATATCTATGACACAAGAAATCTTTAAAATGTTAAAGATCAAGAATGTCATTTTGAGGAATAAAATGACCTGGTCTAAGCGATGGTATTTTCAATAACCTCATAAATATATAGAACAACGTGTAAGGAAGACTGGAGAAGAAATAATGCCTTTGAATTAAGATGTTGGTGAAGTATATTGAAAGTACTATGGTCTGCCAGAAGGACCAATAAACCTCTTGAGAAAAAGTACAGTCATACTGCTCTGGAGAAGCCACGATTCTGAGAATTTGACCAACATAGCCATAAGGATATGTTAGCAGGAAAGACCAGTCCTGGAAAAGAACATTATGATTGATAAAATAAATGGTTGACAAAAAAAACTAAGACCCCTCAAGATGCTCAATTAACACAGTTGTGACAGCAATGCCATCAGGTGTAATTAAAACTATGAATATGGCACAGAGCATCTAAAGAGCACATTTCTTTCTGTTGTACAGAAGGTTGCTAAGAATTGGAACCAACTTGAGGACACCTGACAAGAAGAAACATTGCATCCTCCAGATTAAGCACTCACCTTGCAGAGCTTCTTAAATTGTGGTTCATGACCTCATGTGGGGTATAGTAACTGAATAAGGGGGTAGGGATAAAATTTCTCAACCCCAAAAGTCATTAAAGATCAAAAGTGCTTCTGGCACTGCATATGTTGCAGGGTGAAACTTTACTGCAGTCTGCATTCTGAATATACAACATGCCCATACAGCCAAAAAATATCACTAGTGTTAGATGTTGCGCTTCTGAATACTATAAAAATTACTTCCTTAAAAACCATGTTTGATTTATACACTGATTTTATATACTTATATACTGGGGGTCATATAAAATTTTTCTTGAATGAAAAAGGGTAAAAAAATGGGAAAAGTTTAAAAATACCCGTGTATGTCAGAATTGACTTGGTAGGAATGGGCAATAGGAACAGCACATGAAAATGAACATCAAACAGCTAAATATAAAGCTTACAGTTTGAGGTGGAGGTCCTGACTAGAGATACATGTGATAGTGGCTATGTCTGGATTCTCTGTGTGTTCAGAACCAAGACTGCAAGGAAGTCATTTCATGCACCATTGAAAGCTCTGCCAGAAATATCTCAGACCCATTGCTCATTTTATTTTGAATTACTTTTTGGTTGTTATGCTTTCAGAAATATTTACTATAGCCATTTTTTTCACCCCTCCTCTATTCAGCTACCTGATCCCCCATATGAGGTTGTGAGCTACACAGTGTTTTTATGAAGAAGGTAATAGTTTAAGGGAATATATAGGAGACATGGAATCAAATTAAATAAGTTTTCAATTTACCACAGTCAATTTATCTTCAAAATCATGTCTATACAAATTTGGCTTATACTAATTTTTGGTCAGATCAGAAAGCTGACACTGCTTTGCAAGTAGGTACCTGTCTCAGACTTCATAATGTCTTCAGAGTCTGTCTTAAATAAACTATTCTGTGCCAAAAAGGCTACAGTCACATCATTATAGACAGTATTTATGCTCGATATTACATTAAGTGGGACAAAAAGAAATGTTATTGTTAGGTATAGAGTTGTTAAATGTACCCCTAAATGGGCCTTCTTTTAGTTTAAGAACTTATGAGAAAAAATTAAACTTAGTCTACAAATCTACAACATGGTCAGAAAAGGCAAATGGAACTTGTTCAGAATTCAAGTGTGTTTGTATTCCCTGAAGCTGCCCTAGGATGTGTGTTCTATATAGAAACAAACTGTTGGGCCAAGTGTGGTAGAGGAGAAATGCTCTCTCTGGTCGTGGTTATTCATAGAAAGTTCTGGGTCACAAGTTTCCATTGTAAATCTAGAAAATTAATTCAGGACAGATTAGACCACTCTTTCACCCTACCTTTGGTCTTTGGTGTGGAATAAAAATCAGTTTTTGACTATGTGGGATATCTACCTAATAATTAGAATTTCAGGAGACTAAGGACTCTATTCCATTTAGAGATTTCTATGAGACTGTAGATTAGATATGAGTAAAAGAGTCTTGGGAACTGAAGGGCATGAGGCTCCATCTCTTTTGATTTGGCCTATAATTAGCCCTGAAAACTTCTTTCAAGTTGGTTAAGATATCAATGCTTTCCTCATTGCATTCTATGGTCAGAAAGAGCTTTATATCTAGATGCAATTTGATATTAAGAAGGCAAGTCACAGGGCAGTGATACCACAACCCCCCAAGCCCCTCAAAAAGTAGGCAACCCAGTCTAGTCCAATTCAAGTCCATAAGTGTGATGCTAGATGGAGCCTTCTTCACACCACATAGGTGCAAGAATATGACACAGAAAGCTGAAGCAGACTTCAGGAAGACCATGCACTCGTGGATGCAGAGTTGAGTGGATCCAAAGTCAATGGAAACATGGCAGGACACTAAGAGCTTTCAGGGTCAAGCAGCCCAAATGGGGCTGTCCCTAGAGGCAGGTATAGAGTTCCAGCAGGCAGGAAGGCAAAGAGACAGAGAAAGAGAAGGAGGTACTCAGATTCCTACCTTATAAGAAGGTCACACCCACGAGGAGACTTCATCAGGCTGTAACATGATTGACAAGTTAATACTTTCACACATCTTCAAGTTTACATCTACTCATCTAACTATCATGGACTAGGTGAAAATTTATCAAGTGCTAAAGAAACAATCTTCGTTGCATATAAAATTATGTCGCTATAAAAGGAAAGTGGACCCAGCGCGTGGGTTTTAATAAGCAGGTCTTATTAGTTAATGACCTGCCTGGGTGTCTTAGCTTGGAATGAGAGTGAAAAGGGAGAGGTGAGAGGAGACTGGAAGACAGAGTAAAGAGCTGAAAGTAAGAAAGACAGCCAGAGAGAGGAAGAGACAGAGGGACGCATGCGCAAGAAAGAAGGAAAGTGAATAAAGGGATCCCATGCTAATAAACTTTGGGGACAGAAATAAATTCTTATATCTAAAGGAAACCCATACTTCTCTCAAATGGTTGTGGCACCAGTGGAATGGTAAAGAAAGGGGGGAAGGTTTTGTGAGACATCCTGAGAAGGTCACGTGTCTCTTTAAGTTTGGGAGATGGAGAAGGGTTAGAGACACTGGCTATGGTAGAGAATCATAGTGTTACTGCTGGACTCGTTAGGTAAAAGTCAGTCTCAGAGGAATTAGGAAATTCTGAGAGAGACAGAAGTTCAAATTGACTTCATGAGGACAGTAGGTATTTACAAGACAAAAGGAAGGGATGGAACCAAGTGGCCTCTGAAAGTCATGATGAGTATTGGATTTTATGTTCTCATTACAGCTCCTTCAAAGCTTGCCAGGAGGAGAGTGAGTTTTGGCAGGACCTTGAGACCACAAGCCTGGAGTATATCATTCTGTTTCCTATAGAATGAACAAATATCTTTTAGTGTCCACCTGGCACTACTGAATACACACAGGCTGGCAGCAGGACATTGCAGCTCCTGCTGCAATCCATTCTCTCTGATTTGGATCTTGATTAAGTAAGCCCCTCCCTAAGAATGCTGAGGTCTTAGATTGCTTAAGATTTTCCTTCCAAGATTCCATGTATTTCTCTGCCACAGATATTGAGTCATAAGTGAGGAGGAGTCTAGCGTGAACATCTAGAATGAAGCACAGGGTTTTTCTGTTATATCCCAGTATGTGTCAGCTATCATGTAGATTAGAAGATAAAGGTCTTGAAATTTTTGGATAAAAGGATTATAATCTTAGGGTGGGTTACCAATTAAAAGTATTAAAACTTAAAGGAGAGCTTATATTTTAGCTGCCCTATGAAAACTAAAAAAAATGGTTTTAATATACTTTACCCAGATTATTTCTCTAATATGACTAACTTTCTCCCTATTCATCTGTGGGGGAGTATGTGTCTGTCTGCAATCACATAGAGTGATAAAGAAAAGAGAATGAAAGGAGTGAGAAAATGAGTAGTTGTGGAGTAGAAAAAACAGAGATGTGGTAAAAGAAGAGAAAAAGTGCAGCTATTTTTCTCTTTTCTCTAAATGTTTCTTTGTGTTTTTGTTGTTTTAGGTGCCGTTGTGTTGGTTCCAATTCATAGCAGCCATATGGACAGTAGAACGAAACACCATGTTGTCCTTTATCACCCATCAAGTATTGCTAAAATTGAGCTCATTCTTGCAACTCTCCCAGCAGTCCATGTCTTTGAGAGATTTCCTCTTTTTTGTTGACCCTCCAATTTACCAAGCTTGATGTCCTTTTCTTGTCCGGTCCCTCCTGTAGACATATCCAAAATATGGGAGCTAAATCTCACCATCTTCACTTCCAAGGAACATTCTGATTGTATTTTCTTTAACATAGATTATTGTTGTTGTTTGTTGGGTAGTCCATGGCATCGTCTCTATTTTTTCCAAATACCATAATTCAAATATAACAATTATTCTTATTCATTGTCCAACTTTCATATGAATGTGAGGCAATTGACAATCCTCTGGCTTGGGACAATCGCCCCTTAGTCTTTAATATGCTATATTTACTTTAAAAAACTTGAAAGACATCTTTTGCTTCAGATGTTTCCAATACAATGGGTCCTTTAACTTCTTACTGCTGCTCTCATTGGCACTGCCTGTGAAAGGAAAATTGAATCACAGAAAATTTCACGTCTTTTCTGTATTCATCATCATGTTGGACATTTGTTCAGTTGTGCATATTCTTGTTTTCTATCTGTTGATGTATAATCTAAACTGAAGACCAAAGTCTTTTGATATTCATTAGTAAATCGTGATCTCTGAATATTGTATAAGTCTTCCTCCAATTCTGATGTTTTTTTTTCTTTAAATAGGTCAGCTACTCAGTCAGTTTACTCAGCATACATTCTGAGTAAGTATGGTGAAAAGACAGACACCTTTCTTATTTTTTTAAATAATTTTATAGAGGATTCTTACAGCTCTTATAACATTCCATACATCATCTGTATCAAGCACATTTGCATACATGCTGCCACATTTTCCACAAGCATTTTCCACTTGAGCTCTTGGTATAAGCTCCTCCTTCCCGCTCCCTTTTTTTAATGAATCATTTTACTGGGGACTCATACACTTCCCCTCACGATCCATACATGCATTAATTATACAAGGCCTGTGATATTTGCACACTTGTTGCCATCATCACCCTCAAAATACCCTCCCTCCACTTAGGGCCACAGTACCGGTTCCCCATATTTCCCTTTCCCCCACCCTCCTCCCCATGAACCCTTAATAATTCACAATATGTTATTGCTTTTTCATATTGTACTATACAATGTGTGCCTTCGCTCCCTTCCCTGTTGTCCATGTCCCAGAGAGGAGGGTATATGTAGTTCCCTGAAATTCCCCCTTTCTATTCCACAATCCGTCCACTGTCTCAATATCACCACTCCCATCACTAGTCCTGAGGGAACATCTATCTTAAATTTCCCATGTTTCCAGCTCCAGTGTATATTCCCTGTTCTAGTTGGACTACTCTGGTAGAACTGAGAGCATGATAGTGGGTGGGAGGAAGCATTTGGGAATAGAGGAAAATTGCATATTTCATTGTTACTACACTGTACTTTAACTACCTCATCTCTTCCCTGAAGCCCTTCTGTAAGAGGATGTCACTTCACCTATTGATGGTCTTTGGGTCCCCAATCTGTACTTGCCTCTATTTATAATGGTATAATTTTAGTTCTTTGATGTTTGATGCCGCATCCCTTCAACACTCGTTGTCACACAGGCTGCTGTGCTTCTTCCATGTGGGCTTTGTTGCTTCTGAGCTGGATGACTACTTGTTTATTCAAGCCTTTAAGACCCCAGACACTGTATCTTTTGATAGCCAGGCACCATCAGCTTTTATCACCACATTTGTTTAAGCACACATTTGTTGTCAGCGATAATATCATGAAAATCAGAATGCAATGTGTTTTAGGTCATAAAGCCTGATAACTGATCCCTCTGACACCTCATGGTCCCACAAGCTAGTGTGCTTCTCCTATGTGGGCTTTGTTGCTTCTGAGCTAGATGGCCGCTTGTTTACTTTCCAGCCTTCAAGACCCCAGACACTACATCTTTTGATAGCCAGGTACCATCAGCTTTCTTTACCAATTTTCCTTAAGTATACATTTGTCTTCAGTGATCGTGTTGAGAAGGTGATCATTATGGAATACCAATTTAATAGAACAAAGTGTTCTTGCACTGAGGAAGTACTTGAGTGGCGGTCCAATGCCCATCTGCTGCCCTACTATTAAGCCTATAAGTATATGCTCATTGATCTATTTCACCATCATCACATATAAATACATGCAACTATGTCCATGCCTGTATTTAAACCTCTATAAATTCCCTTTACCCACCCCACCCCCAGTTCTTTCATCTATTTCCTTTCACTTTCCTCCTGTCCCACTGTCATGCTCAGCCTCCACTGGGGTTTCAGTATATTCTTTCTGTTACATTACTTTTGATAAATCCCTATCAGAATTCTCTCAATTATTGGATCAATTGTTATACCCTTATCCTTTGCCCCTTGTCCCCTTCTTCTATGTCCCCTGCCCTGAACCAAAGGTCCTGTTGTTTTCACCTCCAGACTGTTTATCCAGTCTATCTTATCTAGATAGACCTATATAGGTAACAATATGTACAAAATAAAATGCATCCTAAAATGAAGCAACCAAAGATAATAAAACAATGATACCAAAATCCCCCCCAAAAAACCATATATATGTCCTATATATGTGTTAAAATATAAAAATAGTAACAAAATAATAACCTGTAAATAATTCAAGGTCTGTTCGCTCACCTCCAGGAGTGTCTCCTGTGAGTCCGATGGAGTGCCATACCTGGTGCCAAAGTTTATCCCTGTCACTCCATCTGGAGTTCCATGCTCTGTTGCACACCTTTAGTGTTTTGCCATGGTGTGGTTGTTAAGGTCAGGCAGCGTGCCCTTGTCTGTCATAGTAATTGCCCCTTGGTCTCCCTACTGGTTCCACATGATCACAATAAAATGTTTTCAAATTCTCTTTCTACTCAATGCAATCCATAATTCTTTATGACCCACAAGTCAAATGCCCTTGCATAGTCAAAAAAGCACTAGTAAATATCATCCCTGTAGTTTCCACCTTCAGTCAAAAACATCTAACATCAAAAATAATATAACTCATTGTATAATCTCTTCTGCATCTGCATTGAATCTCTGACAGCTCCATGTTGATGTACTGCTTCAACTGTTTTGTCCCGCCCCACCCCCCAAGTTTACTAATCTTCAGAGAAATTTGACTCATGGGTGGCACTAGTGATCATGTTTGATTATTTCTTTATTCCATGAGGCCACATTTGTGTGTGGCAGCAGGGGATGGAGGGAACAGGGAAGCGATGTACAAAATGGATCTCTTCATGGCTTTCAGGTAGCTGTCGTACAGATTTCTTGGGATAAACCAGTGAGCACCACCACTTGGCTGTCAGTTCGTCTTACTGTTGTGGTTTTCATGTTGCTGCATGATGAAAGTCATACTACGAAAGCCTCCAACCCAACCACCATTGAATCCAACCTGCCTATGCACAAATCTAGCACTGTGACTCCACCAGCCCCTCTGCGGGACAAAAATGATGCTTTTGCTCCCATAAAGATTTACAATCTCAGACACGCAGAGGGGTAGTTCTACTCTGCCACTGAGGGTCACTATGAGTAAACTATACCTTAAGTACCATATTTTTCAGACCGTAAGACACAAGAAAAAATATTCTAAACCAAGTAGAATCAGTATACTAAAATGTCCCAAGGTACCACACCTTCAAATCATAAGATGCACCCTCATGTTTCCCCCACTTTTTTTTGGGGGGGGGAAGTGTCTCATTGTCTGAAGAATACAATATTTCAAATAACAGCATAATCATCTGTATGGGTAGATTTCAACCAGGTTTCCAGAACACTAAGACAGACTAGAAATTTTAAAAGGCAGCCTACTTCTGAAAAAATAGCCACTGAAAACTTGGTGAATAGTTTAAGTTTGTGTTCTACAGTGCCGTAAAATGAGTCCTCAGAGTTTGAAGGTGTTCAAAATATGACAGGGACTGGGGAATACTTGTCTTCTCAAAATGGAGTTGACCTTAATAATACGGATGAAGCAAAAATTTTAGTACCTTATTTGCTGATGTCACAATACTCAAAATGAGAAAAAAATACCTACACTATACCAGTTAATAACTGGAACATGAAATGTAGGAAGTATTATTCTAGGAAAATTAAAAATCATCAGAGAAAAATAAAAAAATCATTAGAAAATGAAACAGCAGGCATAAAAGTTGATGTCTAGTACACATTAGTGAACCAAAAGAGACCACGATTAGCCATTTTTGATCAGATAACCATATAGTCTACTAGGCATAGATTGACAAATTGAAGAATGGCATCACGGTCATTGACAGAAAGAACATTTCAAGATGTATGCTGAAGTACAATACTGTTAGTTATAGTATGATATCTGTACACCAGTAAAGAAGATAAATTAATACAACTACTATTCAAATGTATACAAGTATCAAAGTCAAAAGTAAATAAATTGATCAAACATGAAATTTTGATGCCCTGAAAATCACTGCTCGTTGTATTGTGCAATTTGGGAAAGGAAGGATGGGTAAACGCCCTTGGGGATAAAGAAAGTTGCTGGAGATTCATGAAATAATTTTACAAACCCAACAACTTTATTACAAATATCTTTGCCTTCAATGACATGTGCAGAGTATGCATATATTCTTTGCCAGGTGAATACCCAGAAATCAGACTGAGAACATCTGTTGATATCATCAGTCAAAATAAGGTGTGGAGCCAACTATGAAAGAGATCGTTGTGTATTCATATGCAAGTATAATTTGAAGCTAAAAGAGAAAAAGTGGTCCAAAGAAGCCAAAATAAAAGCTTGTGAACATCTCGTATGAATTTTGAAACCATATTAAAAACAGATTTCATGCATTGAACACTAATGAAAAACGAGGACAAGAGAAATGGTGGAATGACATCAAGAGCATCACACATGAGGAAGAAGGATAGTCACTGGAGAGCTAGTCCATGTAGGAACCCTACAAATGAATTTGGGGCTTCCATTGTCATTCATAGTCTTCTTTGGCCTGGGTGTTCAAATTTAAGCTCTGAAACCATTCTCTTCTTCAGATTTTGGTTTTATTATTTACAATTCTCAAGTCACACAGGGTGATGTGCTTCTTCTATGTTTTCTTAGTTAATGCCTCACTTAGGTGGCTGCTTGATTTGAGAGAAAGCTTTAAGACCCCAGACACCACCTGGTGTCTTCACCACAATTTGCTCTAGCATCTGTGTCTTCAGTAATACCTTCATGAGGGTGGGCATCAAGCAAGGCCAAGTCATAAGAATGACTTTTCTTAGATTGGGGCTAGAACTAATTGTCAGCCCCAAATCTGTTCATATATCTATGACTTGTAGATGTCTCTGATTAACTTTATAAGCATCATTGTCATTTTATGTTAGAGATGTGAGTAGCCTTGCTATCAGATAGTGTTTAGAGTTGATTATGTTATATGTAGTTAGGATAAAATGTAATACCTGACCATTTCATCTCCCTTTTGACCCATTTTAAACTTGTTTTAGTTTCTTAGTGTGTTGTGCTTTTTTCTTTGATTGAGGTTTTTCTACATTTTGTCTAGTAATTGCTCTTGATTTTTGTTTGTTTGCTTCCTGCTTGTGT